>JAABOM020059313.1:0-48598 GCA_011800125.2 Solanum clarkiae
TATATATGTGTGTGTGTGTGTGTGTGTGCGCGCGCGCGTGCATGTCTCTCTATTGTTGCAGCCCATCAACTAGCTGGTACTTTAATTATCATTTTGGTTTACCTATCTTGATAAACATGACTTATTATTGACCAAGTAATGACCTAAATGGTCTATGTTTAGTTTTTCAAATGTTATGTTGCCTGTTCTTTTGGTCTTTAGTGTAGTTAGCTAGTATGTTCAGTGGCTTACTTGGCCAACGATGGTATCGCGTGCCCGTTGCGTCTCCCACCTTTTTTTAGGGCGTGACAAACATGGTATCTGAGCAGGTCGTATCTTAGGGAGTCCACAATGTCATGTCTGTTAGACTCTTGCTTATGGGTGTTTTGTGCACCACACTTATAATCCAGAGGCTATGAAGCATTTAAGGATGGTCACAATTATTTCACTTAATAGATCGTTCTATAGAGCAAAGCCGTAGGAACATATGAAATCTAAATTGTTCTTTGTTGTTTTTTTATTTAACAGGCTACCTATGCTCAGAGATGGCACAACGTGAGATCGGTATGGATCTGAGGAAAGGTACTAGTCGTTCCTCTCCTGGTCAATGAGATATATTTCCCATGTAGGAATATAGGGAGTCTCTAGTACCTATAGTACCAGCTTCCCCAACACCTCCCGAGGCCCAAGAAGATCCAGTACCCCCAGCCCCACCAAACATCGGGGAGCAGGGGATGAAGGAGGTAGTTCAGCTTCTCTTGGGAAGGTAGGCCGAGAACTCCCTAGTTGTGAAACACCCCAAACATGTGCTTTGGAATGCCTATAATTGTAATTTTCATATATATCAAAATCCGTGCGTGATATCGAAAATGTCATAACTCAAGCCTAGGGCCTAAACGTGACACGACGCATCGGAACCCGAAGAGACCTAAGCAAGCCTCTTAGAATATCATCACACATCCTTGGTTGCGGAAGCAATAAAATGACAACAAGAGATAGTAAATAGGGATAATTGGGGCTAAGGGACATCTTTCATATCATAAACTTCAAGTGTCAAGAGAGAGTCAAAGCTCATAACTTTATGCATAACATATCCAACAACACCTCTAGCCAAAGAACTTAGCGGGGGCCAAGACAAGCAACCGAGTTCACCCTTATAGTCAAAATATACAATAAAGAAAGAGAGTTGTAATACATAGAATAAGAACATAGGCATTATCCCTGAAATGGAGGACTCACCAACTAGCTTGAGAGAAGTTGTACTAGCCACATGGATGAGGATGATCAAGTGAGGTTCCGGTCCCTACATGGTAACATCATGTAGGCATAGAGTATGTGTTAGTGAATCTGAATGTACTAAGTATGTAGGATGCAATGCATCAAGAAATAGGCAACATAGTCAAAATGCATAATGATAAGCAATAGATAGCATAATAACAATATAGCATGTATGATCAATGCTTAAGTAAAACATGTTTACATAGAACATAATACATGTGTAAGAAGAGACCATTGTTATAGAACACATAGTTTATCAAGGTACAAACCCCTTTGGATATTTGATGGTTCATTGCACCCTACCGCCCATGGTGATTGAGGAACTAACCCCCCAACCCGGTTACCAAGGTACAAACCCCTCGATTGGTTGATGAATAGTCACACCCTACCACCCTTACCTCAACCTGGTTGTCAAGGCTCAAACCCCTTGATTGGTTATCAAGGTACAAACCCCTTGACATAGTTACCCGAGCTCTTAACCCTCCGAGTAGAGCGTGGTCACTTTCCAACACTATATAGAAGTATATTATATACATACGTTCCTTTCATTAGCATACAGTTATTCGACTTATAAGACATGCATTGGACCTTCAATTCCTCAAGAAATCATAACTGGACATTTTATCAAACGCTTGGTAGGTATGTAGAGCTAGTGTAAACCATGTAATTTAGGGATGAAATCATGTAAGAAAATCCATTGTAAAATCATCCATCAATACTTGGTAACACCCTCAAGCAATATATATCAAAATCCTTCATCAAATCCCATAATGGGTCATAGATTCATAGCTCAAAACATGGTAAAACAATCATAATATCATGAAACCCCAACACAGTTTATAGTCTAATTCATAATAAGTAAGACCTATAAGTAAATCAACTTGAAATCATGCTATTTTAGTAAAAAGGAAGCTTGGGCATTATGGGTGAAAGGAACCCATGAATGAAACCCACATACCTTGACTTGGAATCCTCGAAGAAGACTACAAATGGAGACTTGAATCTTGAATGAGAACGTCAAGATTTGGATGAGTTTTGGAACTTGAAATTTGGAGTGAAATATTTGTCTAAGTGTTTGAGTGAGTATTTGGGAATGTCTTGAATGATATGAGGGTGAAATATAGTTAAGTACAGGTATTTTCACGCATGGGAACACTTTAGCCCAAGATCCAAAATTCTTGGACCGAACTAAAAATAACCAGGCAAAACTAATATTAGTCCGCGTCCTGGTCGCATCGTACCAGGGGTGCGGACACATTTTTGATAAGGAAAATTAAGAAAAATGAAATTGCTATTTATTTGCCCTAATTTGGCCAGTTTTCCACTCAATTTGAAGCCCTGATCAAGAATATAAAGTTGAATTTTTGATATCACGCACAGATTTTGAGATATATGAAAATTATGATTTCGGACACTTCTGAGGCACATTTTCGGGCATCTTTTGGGATCATTTTAGAAAATTTGACTTCATATTCTTGATCGGGGGCAAAATTGAGTGGGAAATGGGTATAACCCAGATTTCAGAAGACTCATAGAAAAAAATAATTTTCGCTGGACAATGTCTGTCCGTACCCTGGCCGCGACGTGTCAGGGCGTGGACTAGTGTTAGTTGCTCCTCCGCATTTGGTCCGCGTTGCGGACTCGACGTGGACTAGTGTAATATTTTCCTCAATTTTTTTATTCCATCCAAGGGAATTGGGGTAATAGCCCCATTCCCATTTAAATGTAAAATCTCCTATACTTAGTCATTTTTCAACTCTATATCAAACAAAACCCTCACAAAAACCTCTCCAAGACTTAACCAATTATCTCATTCCAAATTCAAAGATTTTAAGCTTAACTTTGGGACTCAAGAATTCACTTCAAGCTCTAAGTTTCCTTCAAGCTCATATCAAGAAAACCCAAGTTTGAGGTATGTGGGTTTCATCGATTGATTCCTTTCACCAGTGGAGCCCAATCTCCCTTTTCTATGCAAAATTGCATGTTTTTAAGTTGTATTACCTATGAGTATCTTTTATTATAAATTATGAGCATGAAATATGATGGGGTTTTATGAAATATTGATTGATTATAAATGACTACCTACTTCAAGCTTATACTATGATTTGATTATATCTGTTGGAGGTATGCATGTTTTGAGATATGAAACTATGCTTTAGCATGAGTTTTTATAATGGATTTCAAGGTACCCTACATTAGGATTTTACTACATGTTGGTTGGTTGATTTGCATTAAGTTTACTCATTTTATTTCATTCTCGAATTGCATGATTTTGAACTAGTATCATGAACCCACCAAGTGTTTGATAAAATGTCAAGTCAAGAATTCTCAAGTTAATGATGATCTATTTCATTATTTACAAGTCAAGTGACTATATGATGATTAACGGCTTTCAAGTATGTATTGAATTCATCAAAATTATCTATGATTTTACTAGTTACAAGTTAAACCCTATTTCAAGGTTTTTACCTCTTGTGAGCCATTCATGTTAAAGTAAGGGTTCATGTATGATTATGATCTACTCTAATGTTATCATTTTACCATGTTTGTCTTGCCTTGGTAAGTAGGCCACACCTTGTCGACGGGGTGTCATGCCTCGGTCACCTTGTCGAGGGGGTTTCATGCCTTAGTCACCTTGTCGAGGGGGTGCCATACATCGACCATCTTTTCACCTTGTCGAGGGGGGTTCTATGCCTCAGTCACCTTGTCACCTTGTCGAGTGTGTGTCATGCCTCAATCACCTTGTCGAGGGGCTGTCATGCCTTGGTCACCTTGTCGAGGAGCTGTCATGCCTTGGTCACCTTGACGAGGAGTTATCATGCCTCGATCATCTTGTCCAAGGGGTGCCATGCCTTGGTCACCTTCTCGAGGGAGTGTCATGCCTCATTCACCTTGTCGAGGGGGTGTCATGCCTTGATCATCTTGTCGAGGGGGTGCCATGCCTCGGTCACCTTATCGAGGGGGTGTCATGCCTCGGATTCCAAGTGGTAGCTCGCTCGGTCTACGTCAGTTAAGGTCTCTTCTCATGCATGTATTATGTATTATATAAGTTGAATGAATTACAAGCATGTTTTACTTCAAGTGTTGATCGTACATGCCATATTGAGATTATACTTATCTATTGCCTACAATTATACATTTTGACTATATGGGCTTATGTCTTGTTCCATTGCATCCCACATACTTAATACATTCAAACGTACTAACGTATACTCTATGCCTACATGATATTACCATGTAGGGACTGGAGCACCTTTTGATCATCCTCCACGTGGCTAGTTCGGTACTTCAGAGATAAGCTATGGTGAGTCCTTTAGTTCGAGGACACTATCTGTGTTACTCTTGCTATTTTGAGACTTCTTTATGTTGAACAGTTGTTACTATAAGGGTGAGCCCGGAAAGTGTTTTGGCCCCCGCTCCATCCTATGTTAGAGGTGTTGGTTGGATATTATGATATACTTATACTATGAGTTTGACTCTTTTATGTTTCTATAAATATCAAGACTTTCCCTTACTCTCACTTCCCTTTTATTCTATCATGTGATATTTATTTTGCTTCCGCGACTAAGGATGTATGGACGATATGCTAATAGGCTTGTTTGGGTCCCTTTGGGTTCCCTATTCGTCGTGTCACGTCTAGGCCCTAGACTTGGATCGTGACAAATTGGTTCCCTAAAAATTAAACTTCCTCATTATACATCCCCTCATGAGGAACATCATCCTGAATGGCTCCTCCACTAGTGCCAGCAACATTCACATTCTTTCAATTACCTCAAATAACATGTTTATAAACAAATCCAACTATGTCATCATTTTTGCCATATCTTCATCTCTCTCGTGATCTCTTTCGAGCTTCTCATTAGTCAAACCACAAGAGAGTTGGCTGATGAGGTTTTTCCTCATATACAAAGAGCTATTTATTATTATCATGTCATCAAGAAGGGTTGAGGCAGTTATGAAAGTCTAGCATATGATTCTACCATGAAATAGTTAGTCAGTTATGGCTTTGTTGACAACATTAAGGCTCCAGTAAAAGTATTGAAGCAATAAATGATCTGGCAGCCCATGACTAGGGCATTGTAGAAACGATTTTGTAACCTCAACCATGTTTCAAGAAGTGGTTCACCATGTACCCATTTAAAATTTTGAATATTGTCTCACAGCTTCAACATCTTGGAAGGGGGAAACAATCTTTCAAAAAATGCGTCAATTACTTCCTTCCAAGTTATGATTGAGTCTCTAGGTAACTCCGCTAACTATAAGGTTGTTTTTTTTACCAAAGAGAAAGGAATTAACTATAGATAAATGGACTCCTGTGAGATACCTTTGAAGGAGAAGGGACTACACACCCCCAAAAGGTTTTGAATATGGTCATAGGGATCCTCATGAACACCTCTTCAATTGCAACTACTGGAGCATAGGGATTATGACAAGGAATACAGCATTACCTACAATAGGAGGAAATAAAATGGCTCCAGCACTCCTCAATTGATCCCAATTGACATTATTTATATTCTCGATGTCACCACTACTAACTATACTCCCTTAGGTGGTCATATCTTCACTTATAGTGGCCAAAAAATAAAAGAAAAAGAAAAACAAGTAAGTTCAACTAAAAAAATAGTTTAAAACATCACTTCTAAACTAGAATTACTACACTATTTCCCCGAAACAATGCCATTTTGATGTTGCTCAAGCATACACCAAAACAATTTATAGGTACAATGGTCACTATCAATACGCCCAATGTAAGTTGGGGTTGAATCCCACGAGGAATGTTGTAAGGTTCTTAGTATGAAGTAATACTTAATATAATCAGTTGTCGGTTAATAAAATATAAGAAAAGACTTATTATATAAGGTTTTAAATGACAATTAACTAAGATGAGTGAAGCTCACTGGAATTTACTTGTGATAATGGAACATGTGAGGGGTGTGCATAATTGATGTTGAATAACTTATTTGGGTTTTAACAATTGAATATTAGGGTTATCTAGCATGGGTAGATGGGATAGGTGGTAACTATAATCTTGTTGCCATCAAAAGTAATATCTCCATGTGAATCGACCACGATCTCACATGCAAAATTACAAAAAACATACCTTAGAGATTTCATGCAATTAGTTAGATAACCAATCCCAAATCTTTGTAAGATAAAGCAAAATAGAACTTCAGCCAAAATCAACTTACCCACGACTATTGTTCAACTTACCCACTTCAAATATCTAAGATTATGTAATAAATAAAGATCAAAATATACATTCCGAGTTTATATACATTCTGAGTTTACAACTTTGGATTTTCAATTATATATAGCAAGAAGCATAAATCTACATTAATTAACATAAAAATATTTAATATATTTAAGAACATACAAAGATTTAATAATAATGTACATTGCACACTCCTAATGTAGGGGTCTTAGCAAAAGAGTAAGAAAATATACAAAATGTATTCTCCATCATCTGAGATTTGAATCTACAATAAAAACGAAAATAAAATTCATTCTTCAATCTTCAAATCCTCAAGTGCCCACCTGTTCTTACCCAAGTATATCAAGAATGTTCAATATGGAAACTAAACTGAGATTGTTCTCTGCAAAATGTACTCAAAATTATCAAGGACTTTCACCTCGAAATGCAGTTCAATGATGTAAGTTGAGCACTACTGTCTCAGTTGACAGTGTTGCCAGACTACACATATCCCATTGAGTTGTGTTTCTCAATATCCCTTTGGTGATGAAACATTTTTACTACTGTACCTACTCAATAGTACACCAATCCGCTCACTAGTCACTAAGTTGGCAGTTCTCTTTTGGTCCCTTGTTTGATAGTTGTTGGTAATTGGTGGTCAGTAGATAGACTATCTTTTACACTCTGCGATGCGCCGAGCTGCTCTTCCATCACTGGTAAGCCACTATACTTTGGGTTTCAATGTTGGTAATTAGTTGACAGGTATGACCCTATGGCTATTCACCGAATTGCATCTGCAACATGATTTTGCATGCCTTTTGCACATTTTTGCTCATTTTGCCTTATTTTGCTCTCAATTGTCCTTTAATCCTTCTTGGTCACCAAACTTAACATTTCACAAAAGATTTAGTTAGATTTTAAGGTAATAACATACATTGAGGACAATAATTTACTCTATTTAAGCCCAAATATGAGTCCATATCCTGAACTTATCATCCAACTTACAGAACATTACACCTTCTTACTAGAATTCTTGTTTTTAGGCTATTTTTGGGTATGGTAGATACTTGCACTCTTATTTTTTTCATGCCTTGTAGCCTGATTTATACATGATTCTTATGTATAAATTGATATATTAGCCTTAGTTTAGGCTTAGACCAGTTGAAGCCATAGACTTGCAACATTTCTAGACTTCATAAGTGTTAATTCCTCTTTTTGCATCATTCTAGATGGCTTAGATCCTTGTAGACTGATATAGCAGACTAATATAAGTGTTAATTCCTCTTTTTGGCATCATTCATAAGTGTTAATTCCTCTTTCATTGGCATAGTATAGCCCTCATTTTACAGTTTGATTCGGAACATTGGTTTAGGTTTTGGTAGACATAGTTTCCATAGGTAGTTAATATGAATACTCCTAGAAGTCATCTTGATACCCTAGGCGAGCAATATGATTTACACTCAGGCCTCAACACATTATTACCTTTCAATGAGCATCTGGATTTATGCTCCGAACTCAACATCAGTGGACTTAGAACGAGCATCCAGATTCAAGCTCTAGTCATACCTCGAGAGATAATCTCAAGGAGCATCTGGATTTATGCTCTGACCTCAACTCCATAAATTCTCTCTGTGTGCATCTGAATTTATGCTTTGGCCTCATCAATATTTCCCGTTATTTTTAATTTGAATATAAAGTTCTAGTTCTGTGATCTCAATCTTGGCCTGCGAATCTGGTTCTAAGTAGATTTAACTATTATGTGCACCCATTAGGCTTATAGGGGTTTATTCAGATTAGTATTTTTATTTATGTATAGGTGTACCTCCTAGACTTATGACAACTCAGTTGGAGTTAGTTACTTTAGGATTCTTAGTTCTTTATACTCCTATGCATACTTTTACTATTTTACTCAATTGGCCTATGATGCCTACTAGATACCTTTACCTCCTACTCATATTACACTCTCCATTTTCTTTTGTGATTTAGGCCCAAGCACTAGTCATTAACATTGATTATTTGAGTCTACAATAGTCATATCTATAGACAATGGTGGGTACCTTATATTTTGGATTATTACAATATCCTTCAAATTCTGTGGTTCATCTTTTTATTATTTTGAGAATAGCTTAAAAAGCAGATATTTTATTTTTTTTGACCACTTTTGGGGCTTGTAGTAGCTTTGTACTTGTGACTTTTAGATTTTGGAAGGGATCATTTGGTGTTGTATGTATATGTTTAGTTTGTTAGGCTGCGTACATCCGACCTCCCCTCACCCCGCAATGAGCGGGAGCCTTTTGAGGCACTGGGGTATGTTGTTGTTGTTGTTATCCTTAAACCATTTCTAGTAGTTTCGAGTTATGGGTTGGGTTACCTTCTGGCGAGTTATGGTAGTTGCCATAATGATACAAGAAATCAGGCTGTGACACAAATCTCCTTAAGTAGTAGGAGAATTTAAAACAAGAATTGAAGGAGATAATGGTGATGTTGGCTAGTAAGGATGTGAATATTGCTAGATTAACTGCTCTGCCAGATCAAGAACAAAAAAAGGGACCAGGTTCATGTGAGATTTTCATGTTGCAAACCTAGGATGATATTTGTCTATTGAAGTGAAGAGTCTTACACAGTAGTTGTCGTGATCCCACGTAAATGGAAATACTAGAATGACTCTCCTTCTCTAATCCTTAGCATCCAAATTTCCTTCTATCTAAATTCCATCCTTCCTTCGTGTAACGACCCAAGCCTAGGGTCTAGACATGACCAATGAATGGGGAACCCGAAAGAACCCCAAACAAGCCTCATAGCATATCATTACACATCCTTGGTCACGGAACAATTAAATGACATTTGAAAAATGTAAATAAGGGAAAAGGGGACTAAGGGAGAACTTGTCATAACATAGAGTCAAGAGATAATAGAATCAACTCATGGCATAAATACATAGCTTTGTATAACAACACCTCCACTACATAGATAATGACGGGGGCCAAGACATACAACCGGGCCAACCCTCACAGTCATAAGTAAAATGACAAAGTAAAGAGAATCTTAATATATAGTGTGAGAGAATAGTCCTTGTCCCCAGAATGGAGGACTAGGCTAACTTGAACAACCCGTCTAGCCACAAGAAGACTTTATAGGAGCTCCGGTCCCTACATGGTGATATCATGTACGCAAGAGTATGCATTAGTATGTTTGAATATACAAAGAATGTGGGATGCAATTCAACAATAGGTGTGCATTATAACCCAAAATGCATAACGATAGGCAATAAGCATAATATAGCAATATGACATATATGATCATTGCATAAGTAAAACATGCTTAAGTAAATCATGCTCATATAAGATATTATACGTAAAGAAGATACCAAGTTAGCTTTCTAACCTTGGTTGGTTGATGGTGGTCACATCCCAATCATCCTAGGTGGTGAGGTATAAATCTCTCACATGGTTGATGTTGGTCACACCCCTATCATCCTAGGTGATGAAGTATAAACCCTTCACATGGTTGATGAGTACAAACCCCCAACTCGGTTGATGATGGTCACACCACAATCATACTAGGTGGTGAAGTACTGACCCTTCACATGGTTGATGTTGGTCAAACCCCAATCATTCTAGGTGGCGAGGTATAAACCCCTCATATGGTTACTCAGGCTCTTATACCTCCGGATTGAGCATGGTCTAGTGTAACACTTTATATAGGATTCATCATAAGCTCTAATGCAATACCTCATGTAGGAATAATCATGCACATAAGCTCATTTCATCATCATAACATCTTTCATATCATATCTCATGCTTTGGACCTTCAATTTCTCAAGAAAATATAATTGGACATTTTATCAAACACCTTGGGGGTGCAATGGGGGTAAAAGAGCATGCAATTTAGAGATGAAATCATACAAGAAAATCAGTGGTAAAACCTTTAATCAACACCTTACAATATCCTTAAGATATTCACATCAAAACCCCTCATCAATTACAACATTAGATCCAAGATTTGAAGCTTAAAACATGCTAAAACAATCATACATTCATGAACTAAAGTCACTGTGCAGTAAATTTCTCAATATACAAGACTCACACGTAAAATCAACTTTACATCATGCAATATTAATTAAAAGATGATTTAGGCACCATGGGTGGAAGGACCCAATGGTTCAACACCACATACATTAGCTTTGGAGATTTCTTGAAGAAGACTATAATGGAGACTTGAAGCTTGAGTGAAATCCTTGAAGAAATCCTTAAGATTCGTCTTGAGTTTGGGACTTGAATATAGGGTGAAATATGAGTCTAAATGTTTGAGTAAGTTTTGGGGAATGTTTAGGATGATATGAGGGTGAAATAAGGCTAAGTATATGTATTTTCAAGTGTGGTACCCCTTAGGACCAAGACTTAAAAGTCTTGGACCGAAGTCAAGAGAAAATAGGACCGAAACAGACTGCTCACTGGAAATTGCATTTTTTGCATAGGTGAGTTTTATGAAAATGGGCATAATTCCTTCATCCGAACTTGAAATAAGGTTAAACAAATTGCATTGAAAAGCTAATTCAAAGGGATTTCAATTGGTATATCATGGTCCACCCAGTTATTTGCGTTCTAAGAGATATGCCCCTTAAAAGTGGATCCTCCTAAATAGCGTATTTTGTGATTTTTGAATTTTGATACGGTTGCTCTAAATTTTGGGTTAGACCCATTTCCCACTCAATTTGACCCCCTAAACAAGAATATGAAGTCAGATTTTCAAAATAACAAAAGAATTTTTAGATATATGGAAAACAAGAATCCACGCACTTCCGAGGCACGTTTTCGAGCGCTTGTTTTAGGGGGTTCGTTTTAATATCTCTCGCTTGGGAACATTCATCCCTGAATATAGAAGAGACGTATAAGACAAGAGTAATCATGAATAAATCAGCCCCAAAATGAATGCAATATTACATTTAAAACACTATTTTCAAAATCTCAACATAAGTGTAAAATCATCATAAACTTACCAACTTGAACATGAATGCATATGAATGACATAGGTGCTGAAATGTAAGACTTGAAATCATAAACTGACTTGATGTGTTATCATAAGCTTGAATATAATGAAAGAGATATAGATATTGCTCCTCCATGCCCCCTCCGGCTCGCCGAGAGACACATACGAATAGACAACTTTTCCTAAAAGGCCTTGAAGTACACTACATCATTATCAATCCACTTCTCCACTCATCCATCCAACACCTCCACCGAGATCTCCTCTTAAGTAAAATTACCCTCCTTAACACCCATAACCTCAAAGTGTTCTATAACACTAAATTCACCAACACATCACATCCACCTAGAAGCATGACAAACCAGATTAACCATATCTACACCCAAAGGTAATCCCCAAATTTAAGCAACTTTACCAACCTCCATCTACACTCTATGAGGACTCGCAATCCTCAACTCAATTGTCAATCTTAAATACACCTAACTCACTTGGTACCATAACCACCATCTCCTTCTTGGGAGACAACCTCCACTCTATCATCTTCTCACCCAAGACTTCCAAATCTAATAAGATGGACTCGAGGCCTTGCCTAATCTAGTCCTCTTATCCCAAGAAGATTTGGAACCATCAAGAACCCTATACTACCATTCTCAACTTTCTTCAACCTAACTCCCTATTTAGCTGACCGATGGACTCTACTAGTCTCCTCCTTGCCACCATCAACAACACATACTAGGCTACCTAGAGTACCAACTGCAACACTAACATTATCGAAAAAAACTAATGCACACTCATATCATAATTCTTAAAGACATTTAACCACATTCTTGCTACCCACAATGCACACTTACCACATTTAGCAAACAAACTCTCATCCTCTAAGACTTGCAACAGTACCACCAAATGATTCACAAGCTCTAAACAAATTAATACTTCGTTACTAGATCACCACAAACATGGGAAGGTAGGGTTTTAAGACCCTATTCAAGAAACCCACAATCATTACTAGTAAATAAGTCAACCAAGCAACTCCATCAATATTAATAATTCTCACTCCAAATCCGAAAAGATACCTTAGGATATCACCTACCTTCATCCTCACTTGGGAACAAAACCCGAACTAAAGATCAATCTTAGAGAAGTGACTAACCCATCGTACTTGGTCACACCCCAATCATTCTAGGTAGTGAGGTATAAGCCCTTCACATGGTTGATGTTGGCCACACCCCAATCATCCTAAGTGGTGAAGTATAAATCCCTTACATGGTTAATGAGTACAAACCCCTAACTCGGTTGATGATGATCACACGCCAATCATCCTAGGTGGTGAAGTACTAACCCTTCACATAGTTGATGTTAGTCATACCTCAATCATCCTAGGTGACGAGGAATAAACCCCTGATATGCTTACTCGGGCTCTTATCCCCTCGGATTGGGCATGGTCTAGTGCAACACTTTATATAGAATTCATCATAAGCTCTGATACAATACCTCATGCAGGAATAATCATGTCCATAAGCTCATTTCATCATCATAACATTATTCATATCATATCTCATGCTTTGGACCTTCAATTTCTCAAGAAAACATAATCAAACATTTTATCAAACACCTTAGATGTGTGTAATGGGGGTAAAATGGCATGCAATTTAGAGATGATATCATACAAGAAAATCAGTGGTAAAACCTTTAATCAACAACTTGCAACACTTCTAAGATATTCATATCAAAACCCCTCATCAATTCCAACATTAGATCCAAGATTTGAAGCTTAAAACATGCTAAAATAACTATACTTTCATGAACTAAAATCACTGTGCAGTAAATTTCTCAATATACAAGACCACAAGTAAAATCAACTTTAAATAATGCAATATTAATCAAAAGAGGGTTTAGGCACCATGGGTTGAAGGAACCAATGGTTCAACACCACATACCTTAGCTTTGGAGAGGTTCTTGAATAAGACTTTAATGGAGACTTGAAGCTTGAGTGAAATCCTTGAAGAAATCCTTAAGATTGGTCTTGAGTTTGGGACTTGAATTTAGGGTGAAATATAAGTCTAAATGTTTAAGTGAGTTTTGGGCAATGTTTAGGATGATATGAGGGTGAAATAAGGATAAGTATATGTATTTGCAAGTGTGGAAACCCTTACCCCAAAACTTAAAAGTCTTGGACCAAAGTAAGGAGAAAATAGGACCAAAACAGACTACTCACTGGAAATTGTATTTTCTGCACGGGCGAGTTTTATGAAAAAGGGCATAAATCCTTCATAACTCAGAATGAGGTGAAATGAAGTGTGTTGGAAAGCTTATTCAAAGGGATTTCAGTTGGTAGGTGTGGTCCACACAGTTCTTTGTGTTCTACGAGATATGCTCCATCAAAGTGGACCCTCCTAAATAGCATATTTTGTGATTTTAGAATTTTAATACGGTTGCTTTAGAATTTGGGTTAGACCCGTTTCTCATTCAATTTGACCCCCTAAACAAGAATATGAAGTTGGATTTTTGAGATAACAAATGAACTTTTAGATATTGAAAAACAAGATTCTAGGCACTTTTGAGGCACGTTTTCGAGCATTTTTTGTGTCGTTTCACTTCAGTCTCATCTTTTTTGTTCTCTATGGCTAGTTAGCAGTGTTAACTACTTCTTCGTTTTGTTACTTTGGCTATGCTACTTGTTGTTTCTTAATGAATATTTATGTTTTAGTGTCTACTGTCTTTGTAATAATCCTAAATTTTTTTTAATCAAGGGTTATTTGATAATTTTAACTAGTACTAATTTTAATTAAAAGATATTTTTTTAAATATGACACAACTTCTTTTGTTCTTTCCTCTTGGAAGAAAACATATGTTTCATCAAGGATATTCAGAGAAATTCATACATAGAATCAACTTGATTTTTGTAACTCTGTTTAGGGTGATAAAGTACAGGTATTTTCTTGTTATTTTGTGCTCTTGTTAGTTGAAAATATATTTACCAGAATTTTCACCAATTAGGTTTAACAATGAGATTAAGAATACCTTTACTTTTAATTTATAGTCTAAGATATTGATTATTAGAGTTTAACCCTAAACATGAAGACTAGGGATATTGAGAATTGAGTTTGGCCAGCATAATTGATGTCGATAATCAATATTTCTTCATAGATTGAGGCAAGAAGGGGTTGTTTTTGTGGGTGTTATATGCATGCAAGTTTGTGGAACTTGCCATTAATAAGGTAAGTGAGACTTTAAGATTTAGTTCTTACTTTTCAAATAAGCTTTGAAAAAAAATATTTTTCTTTTTCTAGTGTATATGTTGGGACAAGCATGAGCTTGACAGAGTGATTTTTTTATCATCCCTAGATATGCTACTTTTGAGAAGAATATTGAATATTTTCATGAGTTATATGTGGTGTGATGTTGGATATCCTTCTTTATTACTAAGATGTGATTACTTGGGGCATACATAGTTGTTGTAATATGTTAGCGGCTTTGTACACGCTGCCATAGTATATTTTTAGAGCATTATACATGTTGGCATGGACTTATCGGGGTGAAGGGTTGATCTCATTTACTATTGTTTATGACAAGCTTTGAGTGTGGATTGAATTGAGACATGTAGTGACCCTTTTTGAACATTTATTTGAGCTTATTATGAAGTATGTTCTTGTGTATATTATTAAAGTAGTGAGTCGAGGATCTTGCTGGGTTATATTTATATATGGCTCAGTCATTACTTGCATGTCAATGTAGATACTATTGCACAGGGTGAGACTTGTGGCTGACAAGTTTGTTTCCGTGGACTCTATTGTTAAGGTGAGTCTTGCATTGTTCGTGGAGGCTACTACTTTAGCTCTATCTATTATAGTTTATGTATTTCTTCTTTTTGGGTTGTATGCCTAACAGTTAAAATCATATCACTATATTAGATGCTCCAATGTGGGATTTGGATAGAAATATTTTGTTAAGTGATTGTTTCATTCCATAAAGTTTCTATGTGATGTTGGTTTAATAATTATTCCATCTTAATAGGTATCAATGAGTTTTGGAGTTGCACATATTATATTCTTAGTGCTTGGATAGTTTGGGTGTGTATGGATACTTAGTTCTCCCGACAAATGGTGTAGGAGGGTGCCAGTCACATCTAAGGGGTATTTTGGGATGTGACAAAGTTGGTAGCAGAGCCTAAGCTTTAAGTCCTAGGTCATAGACAGAGTCTTGTTCATGGGTATGTAGACGCCAATACTTATGACCTTGAGGCTACTAAACATTTACGATGTATTCTCTTATTCATTCCTTATTCGTGCATTGAGTTAAATCGAGTTTAACTTTTAAATATTTTTTGCAAATGGCTTAGAGATGTGGCTCTTCCTCTGTTGTTCAATCTAATGCAGCTGTTGGACATGGTGGGGGACATGGTATTACCTCCAGTGGCAGTCAGGGTAGGTCTCATCCTACTAGGACTCGGACTAGGGTATCTACTGCTCCTCAATCAGGAGTTATGAATGAGAGATAGACCCGAGCTACTACCCCAAAGCAAGTGGAGGAGCATGTTGTTCAGGATGCTCCACAAACAGTGCCAGCTGCTACACCTACTGTTGCTTTACCTACAGATTTTGTGATGAGGTTGTTAAATGCGTTAGAGGCATTGGTGCCTAATCAGGGTGGAACCCTATCTCCTCAGACTACTACACCAATGCAAGAACAGGTTCCGTTGAATGTTGATGTAACTCAGATACCATATTTGGTCCTTCAACAAGTTGGTCATCCAATTGCAACTTCAGGGCAACCCAAAGACCTTAACAATTTCATGGACCTTAAGCGACAAGAGTATGATGCAACACTTTCTTTTATTGAGCCTCAGAAGTTCATTGATCGTTGTGAAAAGGTACTTACTACATTGGGAATGAAAGATACTTGAGGTGTGGAATTTACCACTTTTATGTTCTTAGGATCTCTAGAGGCATGGTGGACTTCTATTTAGAGAGCTAGAGAAACAGGGTCACCGCCTATCACCTAGTCAGAGCTTTCAGCAATGTTTAAGGATAGTTTTTTTCCATTGAGAAAAACAAGATGATATGAGATGTCAATTCCATGATCCACGTCAGGGCAATATGACAGTTACAGAGTATGAGGCAAAGTTCACTGAATTATCTAGGTATGTCTCATTTTTTATTATAGATCCAAGGGATAAAGTGAGAAGATTTTCTCATTTTTTATTGTAGATCCAAGGGATAAAGTGAGAAGATTTATTGATGGACTAAAGCATCATTACTGTGGTCCTATTATATGAGATATGCAAAATGGAACATATTCAGGTATGGTTGACACTGCTCTTTATTGTGAGTCCTATTAGGAGATGGAGAAAATCGAGCAATAAGGAAAAAAGGCACATAAGGTAAATTTAGTAGTGCTCCATCTGGAGGAAAGAGGGAATTTCATCATGGGCATTCTAGGTCTACTAAGTCAGAGTCAGTGGTGCAATCTTTTAAAAGGTTATCCAACTAGATAGGGCCAACAACAGATGTAGAAGAAGTGTGATAATTCCTTCTAGTCCGGACAACATTCAAGGTGTTCTAATTGTGGTAGGAATCACAGTGGTCATTACTTTGGCATTGGTGGTCCTTGTTTTACTTGTGGTGAAAGAGGTCACATTGCTAAATTTTGTCCTACGGGAGATTTTGGTGCTAATCAAGCTACTACACAGGTGCAGAAAAATGTGGTAGATACTCGGGCTTAGATTCAGCTTGCTAGGGCTGCTCAACAGGCTATTCGTGGACAGGGTCAACAGGGTGCAGAAGTTGCTCAAGGAGTAGGTGGACCATTGAGATTATTTGCTATGGCCAAACAGGATGTCGAGGGATCTAACATTGTAGTCATATGTATTATTACTATCAATTCTCATAAGGCATATGCTCTTATTGATCCTGGTTCTATGTATTCGTATATATCCCTGTCTTTTGCTAAATCTTTAAAACTACAAGTTGAGACTCTTAATGCTCCATATATGTTTATGAATCCAGTTGAAAGACTTTATCTGTGGATAGAGTGTATAGATATTGTGTTATATTTGTGCAGGGCAAGGACACAATAGTTGCTTTATTAGAGTTATTGCTATCTAACTTTGATGTAATTATGCGCATGAATTAGTTAACATTATGTTGTGCTTTGGTTAATTGTTATGCTAAGCTGGTACATTTTAATTTCCCTTTCCATGAAGAACCATCTTTAGAATGGAAAGATATGAGTCATTTGACTTTAGGAAAGATAATATCTTATGTAAAGGCATGCTGAATGATTAATCATGGGTGCTTCGGCTTTATTGCTATTGCCCATGATACTCAAGGGGAGGATGTTACTATCGATAGTGTTCCAGTTGTCTGAGAATTCGTTGATTTGTTTCCAGAAGACCTACTTGGGCTACCTACAATAAGAGAAATTGAGTTCAGCATTGACTTAGTGCTAGACACTCAACCTATCTTTATTCCTCCGTATCGTATGCTCCAGCTGAGTTGAGAGAATTGAAGGTCCAACTCCAAGAGCTACTTGACAAGGGGATCATCAGGACTAGCATATCACCTTGGGGTACACTAGTGTTATTTGTGAAAAAGAAAGATGGCACGATGAAAATGTGCATCGACTACAAGCAGTTAAATAAGGCAACAATCAAGAATAAATATCCATTGCCTCATATTGATGATCTCTTCGATCAGTTGTAAGGTGTTACTCACTTTTCCAAAATTGATTTGAGATTAGGTTATCATCAGCTGAGACTAAAGACTGAAGATATGTCAAAAATAGCCTTTAAAAGCAGGTATGGGCACTTTGAATTTTTGATGATGTCTTTTGGATTGACTAATACACCTGCAACATTTATGGACCTCATGAATAGAGTATTCAAGCCAGACTTAGACCAATTTGTGATTAAATTCATTGATGATATTTTGGTCTACTCTCGAGATGAGGCTAAGCATGAACATCATTTGAGAGTTGTATTGTAGCACTTAAAGAAAGAAAACTTTATGCTAAGTTCTCAAAATATGAGCCTTAGTTGAGAACAATTTCCTTTTAAGGAAACGTCGTGTCACGAGATGGGATTCAAGTTGATCCAAGAAAGGTAGAAGTTGTTCAGGGTTGGCCACACCCTAATACTCCTATGGAGATATGCAGTTTCTTAGGGCTAGCTGGATATTACATACGGTTTGTGGAGGGTTTCTCAAAGATAGCTACTCCATTGACCTGTTTAACTCAGAAAGGTATGATTTTTCAATGGTCAAATGAATATGAAGAGAGTTTTTAGAAATTAAAGACTGTATTGACTATAGCTCTTATTTTGACCTTACCCACGGCAGAGGGTGGTTTCACCATTTATTGTGATGTGTCTAAAGTCGAATTGGGGTGATGTCTTAGTGCAAAATGGTAAAATGGTGGCATATGCTTCTCAATAGCTAAAGATTCATGAGAAAAATTATCCAACATATGACATAAGAGTTGGCCGCCATTATATTTACTCTCAAGGTATGGCGTCACTCCTTTATGATGAGTCGTGTGAAGTCTATATTGCTCATAAGAGTTTGTATTACATATTCAAGCAAAAGGATCTGAATTTGAGGCAACAAAGATGGTTGGAGCTACTTAATTATTATGATCTTACTATCTTATATTATCGTGGAAAGGCAAATGTGGTGGCAGATGCTTTGACTAGAAAGTCAATGGGTAGCTTGGCTTGGATTGATGTTGAAAAGCAATCTATGGCTAGGGATATTTAGTCTTTAGCCAATCAGGGAATTCGAATTGATCATATATTTCCTAGCAAGTTTCCTGCAGGTATGGTGGTGCAATCATCCTTAGTTGGAGAATACAAGGCTTGCCAATATGACGGTCCCCAACTTGCTAGATTATGAGATCGAGTGCAGAGTGGAGGCATGAAGTCATTTTTAATTGATGGCGAGGTTAGTTTGCGTCGACATGGTAGATTGTGAATTCCCATGGTGGGTGAGGTAAAGCAGCTAATACTTGCAGAGTCTCATAGCTCGTGATACTCCATCTATCCAGGTGCTTCGAAGATGTATCAAGACTCACGTGGTATGTAGTCATAAAAAGGTATAAAGGCTAGTATTTTGAAGCATGTGACTAGTTGTTTGAATTGGCAACAGGTTAAATATGAACATAAAAAACCCTGTCGAGTACTGGAAAACTTAATTATCCCAGAGTGGAAGTGGAAAAGGATTACTATGGACTTTGTTATTGGGCTGCCGAATACTTTCAGCAGGACAATGCAGTTTGGGTGACAGTGGACAGACTCATAAAATGTGCCCATTTCATACCGTTTCGGGTTACTTATACCACAAAGAAATTAGCAGATATTTACCTCCGAGAGATAGTTTGACTTCATGGAGTGTCTATTTCAATAATATCATATCAAGGTGCATAGTTTACTACTGAGTTTTGGAAGTCTTTTCGGAGGTCGTTGGGGTCACAAGTTGAGTTGAATACAACTTTTCATCCCCAAACTGACGGACAGTCTAAGCGGGTTATTCAAATCTTAGAGGACATACTTAGAGCTTGCGTGATTGATTTTGGTGGACATTGGGATGACTAGTTACCATTAGCAGAGTTTTCTAATAATAATAGCTACCAATTGAGTATAGAGATAACACCGTTTGATGGTCTATATAGTCGCAATTGTCGATCACCAATTAGATAGTTTAAACCTAGTGAAACACAATTACTAGGTCTAAATTTGGTTCAACAGGACTTAGAGAAAGTTGCAATGATATGAGAACGGCTTCGGATAGCACAAAGTAGATAGAAATCTTATGTAGATAAGAAAGTTCATGATATGGCATTCATGAAGATTGAAAAGGTCCTTTTGAAAGTTTCTCCTATGAAGGGAGTTATGAGATTTGGTCGGAAAGGTAAGCTGAGTCCTAGATATATCCTTATGAGATTTTAGATCGGATTGGATTGGTGACACACTAACTTGCTTTACCTCCGAGATCGTCCTCTATACATCTGTATTTCATGTGTCCTTGCTGCGATGGTATGTTCATGATGATAGCCATAACATTAATCTAGAAGATATAGAGCTTGATGAGAATTTAGCATATGAACAAGATATGATATCTATCATGGATAGGCAAGTGCGACAATTGAGGTCGAAGAAAATAGTTCCAGTGGAAGTCTTATGGCATAATAATCCAACCGAAAAGGCTACTTGGGAGTCCGAGGTAGACATGCAAGAGAGATATGCTCACTTATTTGACACTTCAGATTTGATTTTATACTCGTTCGAGGGCGAACGTTATTTTAAGTTTAGGGAGAATTTAATAACCCTTTTTTTGTGAAGGGTTAATTGGTAATTTTAACCACCAGTAATTTTAATTAAAAGATTTTTAAAAAAATAAATAAAAAAGAACCCAACGCTTCTTTTTTTCCCAATCGCACATAGTAGAAAAAAATATATAGCGTAGCTTCTTTTGTTCTTTTCTCTTGGAAGAAAACATGTGGTTCATCAAAGCTATTCAGAGAAATTCATACGTATAATCAACTTGATTTTTGTAATGTTGTTTCGGTTAATAAAGTACATATATTTTCTTGTTTGGTGTCCTCTTGTTAGTTGAAAACATATTTACTAGAATTTTCATCAATTAGATTTAACAACGAGATTAAGAATACCTTTATTTTTAATTTATAGTCTAAGATATTAGGCAATAGGGTTTAACCCTAAACTTGAAGACTAGGGATATTGAGACTTGAGTTTGGCCAACATAATTCATATCGACAATCAATATTTTTTCATAGATTGAGGCAAGTAGGGGTTGTTTTGGTGGGCGTTCTTCACGTGTAATGTTGTGGAACTTATCATTAATAAGATAAAGTAGACTTTAAGCTTTAGTGCTTTCTTTTCAAATAAGATTTGAAAAAATATAATTTTTTTTTCTGTATGGTGTATGTTGGGACAAGCATGTGCTTGACAGGGTGATTTTTTTTATCATCCCTAGATATGCTATTTTGTTTTTAGAAGAATATCGAATATTTTCATGAATTACATGTGGTGTGATGCTGGATATACTTCTTTATTACTGTGATATGGTTACTAGAGGCATACTTAGCTGTCGTAAATTGTTAGGGGTATACCATGCTGCTGTAATATGCTAGGGGCTTTGTACACGCTACCGTAGTACATTTTTAGACCATTATACATTTTGCCATGGACTTGTCAGGGTGAAGGGTTGTTCTCCTTTACTGCCGATTATGACAAGTTTTGAGTGTGGTTTGAATTGAGACATGTATTTGTCACGATCCGGACATAGGGTCTAGGAGTGACATGGAGAATGGGAACCCAATAGTATCTAAACAAGCCTCAAAGTATCCAAATTCATATCATCAGTTTAGAAGCATGTTCAATTAAGAAACACGTAATTCAAAGGGACAGGAAAGTAGGACTCACTCTATGAGGATATTATAGGGAAAGAGATTAACATGGATTCACATAACACGTAGCACATAAAGACTAAGGGGTGGGTAAGTATGACTCATGCTATGGGGGCAATTTGGGACTTAGGATCTTTCACATCAAATCATATAATCAAGTCATAAGACTCATAGCCAAATCAAATAATGATATCCAATTGGTAATCAAGTCATGACATAACCTCCAATCATAACACTTAGCATATAAACGTGAAGGAGTTTACAAGATGTCCAACAATGCCTCCAAACATAAATGAGTTGGGAGCCAAGACATACTCCGGGTTCACCCTCAAAATAAGTAAAAATAGATAAATACGCTATAGGTAGAGGGATGGTGGTTTGTCCTTCGATGATAGGACATACCACAACATGAAAAACTTGAGATCCGAGCTAAACGTCGTACGATGGATGATCGTAGTCCTCGGTCCCTACATGGTGAGATCATCTAGTCAAAAAGTATGTATTAGTACGTTTGAATGTAGTAAGTATACGAGCATGCAATACTTATGACTTATCAAACCTGCATTTCAATGTTAGATGACAAGGGCACATACTATAGAAAGAATCATATATCTAAAGAAAAGTTGTTATACACTATGCCATGAAATTCATGATGCATGAAATGCAAAAATGCACATATATAGCAGGGATATGACCTTAACCGACAAAAGTAAGACCAAGCGAGCTATTACTTAGAATCCTGATGAAATTCCATCATTGGTAAACAGGTGGTCCACTTTCTAAAGGTAAAACATACTTCACCTTACTGGCACCCCTATTACATATGAAGAAACCTTCCTTATGGTCACCCCCATTTCGGATAGGATTTTCACATATATCATATCATATCACACTATGCTTCATCCCGATTTTGTATGAAGTAACCTTCCCTACGGGAATCCCCATTTCAGATAGGATTTTCATAACCTATGTTAAGCACATAGTTCAAGGAAAGGGAGAGGGCCCTTGGGAATATCCCTAACGCCCCCAATCCATCGGTGCTAAGTCATCATCACACAAGAATATTTATACGTATACATATACATGCTTTCAAAAGAGATGCAAACCTTACCAAATCATTTCAATGTATTCTTAGGCTTAAAATTCAAATATCATTCATCATAATTCATACTTAGGCTGAAATATCAAATCATAGCTCATAGTCATAATATTCCTACATAGGAATAGCTCATTTACACATACGGAATGGTGCTGGTACCCAAAATACTCAAAGAGCCATAATTATAGACATATATGTGATCACTTTTTGTCATAACCTATATCGTATCAAAATCATATCATAAAACATAATTGGACTTGACCCACTGATCACGCTAAAACAATATCACTCACTTTGAGGATAAAGTGATCATTGTCAAATATAAAATCTAACCATAGGTTAGGGTCGAATACTAAGGGAATACTGGGCTTTGCCACCTTGATTCACAAAAAATCAATTCAAGCATTAAATAACTCTATTCTCAAGAAGGGGTGGTTGGCAATGGTTGGTAGTAAATAAAACTATACTAATAAAACATAGAGACAATCAAATTGGAGAGCAACTTGGGAAATTGTGTTCCCTATGATTTACTTACTCAAATACCCCAGATAATACAACCTACATTAGGACATTCCATGCAGGACAGTAACTTAACTTCTTCCAACCCTTGGGCAAAGGCGAAGGACGAATTGCACTATAGCGCTTGGCCGGCTACCAAACTCACAGTCACCTATTGTCCCAGTTAGCCTCTCCTTGGCTGAGTTTGGTTGATTATACGAGAACATATCAATCAAATTTTGTCACCTATTTCCTTTTCCTATTCATCACTACCTTGATTGTGACCATGACACTCGACGGGGTTTAATGTTGGACACCATTAAACAACAAGCAAAACGAAGGAAAATGAATAATACATGCAAATACCCAACTCAAAAAGTGCAAATCATCTGGATTATTAAGCAAGCTACCAATGGTTTCCATAACACCAAGTTGTGGGTTTAGCCACTCCTAGCTTGGGGACACAAATAAATAACGAAATAAGAAGACATAGAAGATTTCTTACCCAAGAAAATTGAAGAACAATGAATCCCTTTTTGAATTTAGAATCACAAGCTTAGATAAGATTAATCCACAAGTGAATCTAAATCCACAAATTTGAGTCTCAAAGTAAAACCCTAGAAATTCTCTCTCAAAACCTCTCTACAAACTACTATGATATGAATAATGTTGAAAGATTAATGGAAAATTTTCTCTAAAACCCTAACATATACTATTTATACTATTTACAAAAAGGTCCTTAAAATAATTAGAGTACTGTTCGACATCTGCTATGGCTCGTAGTTATGACTCGGGTGACCTACGAGACGGGCTTTCAAGGTCAGCACTTGGCATTTTGGACTTCACTGCTATGATCTACCTCTACGAGTCGTAGTCTGATCTATGGCTCGTTATACCTTCTCGTAGTCCACTCTTGCATTTCATGGTCCAATTTTAATCAACACTATTAATTGTTACGAGGATCCCCTTACGAGTCATAGAGAAGACTATGAATCGTACTTTGAGCTCGTATGACTGAACTTCAAATTTTCAAATTTTGTTTTTGAACGTTGTTAATTGCTATGAATAGCTTCTACGACTCGTAACTTGGGATATGACTCGTAGTAGGGTCCATAGTTCTTCAAAATCAACTAAATTTACAACTTTTCCCAAAATAAAGTCAACCTATATTTTCTGCAAAAATAAAGCCAAAAAAGCATAAAAATCATAAGAAGTCACATTGAGAACACACAATATCCCATCTTTTAGGCATCAAATGTGTTATATTTTGGCAGCATGTCAACAACCTCAACTTAGAATTGTTGCTTGTCCTCAAGCGATGACTCAATTTAGATATATAATAAAGCAATACATTGCAATCGACCCATTGGCATATAACATACTCAAATTCAGCCCAGGTACCTATAATAGCTTTTTCAAAACATGATCATGTAGCTACTAAGCAAACCACAACATATTGACTCATTTGACAATACAACTATGACAAGTTAAGGAGTATCAACAATTAACATTCACTTAACAAGTCATATGTTAACCACACAATACAAATGCCCTCATAGAAAAGAAGTCCTTTTTAAACACCCAATATGATTTCAACAGTTTTTTGTGGGACTGTGCAAGCTTACTCTTTCTAACAAATGAGTTTTATGCATGATGACCAACACCATAAGCTTGCCCATATACTCACAACTCAGACTGTTGACCGATTGGACTAGGATCACTTTAGGACTTTATAGGCTTGTAACATAGGCTCATGGGGCTTTGGTATGACATTTTGGACAATTAGTGACTAAGGACCGACATGGGTCATCTGGAAACAGTCGCTTTATGTTTTTAAACATAGGGGTTAGGCTGCGTACATCCGACCCCCCCCCCACCCCGCAATGAGCGGGAGCCTTTTGAGGCACTGGGGTATGTTGTTGTTGTTAGTGACTAAGGACCGACCTTGAACCACATTTTTCAATACTTTCAGCTCACGAACTCTATCAATCTCAACCTATTCTATCTTTTTCTCCATTTTCAAGCTTTTTCGAGTATTTTCTCGTCATTTTTTAGCTTGTGCCTCATTTTCAAACTCATTTTGCCTTTTCACTCATTCTAAGACATATTTTTCTCTTTTTCTCTTATTTGGTACATTACTATCTACTCTTTCTTTTACTCCCATCTCACCACCTTATTTTTGCTATTATACCACAACATAGGCTACCTCGACTTAGGCTTTTAGCCTGAGGTGAAGTACATAATATCCAATCCTCAAACCAGGGCCACTTTAGATAGGCACCCTCAACTTAGAATTTTTACTTCAATCACACAATGTTCAAGGATAGACCAGGGCCAATATCAAGGTATTTCACTAGATAAGGTTAGGCTAGCTAGGTATTCAGTAAGAAAAGGGTACATATAAGGCTCAGACATCTGGAAAAGGGGATAAATTCTTTCATTTGGTTAGTCATTTAAGCAAAAGTGGACTAAATCAAAGAACAAGGGCCTAAGATCCTTCCTAATCCATACAATCTACAGTCTAACTAAAAGTAACCGGGCATGTTCTGAATCAGTACATAATGCACGAATACAACACAATTAGTTCACACACACATGACCTTGCATACATTGCCAATAAAAACTCATAGATCATGCTTCAAGCATCAACTTGCCTTCACTTAATCAAAATAAACATTGCCAAACCATTCAAACATACATGATTGCAAAATAACTATTAATCAACAAAAATTTTCAAGGGTACCAATTTTTCCAAAATTTTCCATAAACCATCAAACAATGTACATGCCAAAAGATTAATTACCATATACTATAAATATTATCTACAACATCTAAAACATGCTGGTTCAACAGAAAATAAAATATCATGAAACAAAAGAACACAGGCAAGAAAACCTCGGGATAAAAAATTGGGATAGTTATGGACAAAAAGCTACTCAGACTTCACCCTAGTCCATAGCTACCCACAACCATCTAAAAACAATGTACTTTGTCCTCAATGTACAAGGCAAAAACAAAATAAGAACAGTCAAAAAATCAAACATCAAATGGTGCCTAAACATCGGTCTCTGTCTATCCATGAGAATCTCCCTCCGAGGTAGGTTGTGCTGTAGTCGTGCTTGATGAGCCAATGCCCTACAATTAATCAAGCTCCTAGGCTCTCATCAGCTTCTCTTCTGCTCTCGATGTCCTCAAGACAAACCCAGCTACCTCCTCATCCAGCTCTTTATCACCCTCAGAGGTCTTTTGTCGCTTGTGCCTCTCCTCTTTATGAGCATTCTCCATGGGTCTCTTTCCTGGAGCACATGGTGGATACTCCAAGAACCTATCAAATAGCGTCTCATCTACATGTGTAGACTTAGGAACTGTGGTCAAAGCCGCTAATGATGTAATCAGATCATCCTTGAACTTCGTCAACTCCTGAAGAAAGGCTGACAGGTCTGCTAGCCGGGTCTTCGTAAGTTTTTTCTACACTTACTCCTTGAAGGCATCAGCTCGGGCATCTACCGTGACAATATGCTAGTCAACTACAGAGGTAGTGAATGTCTTGCATTGATCCTCAAACTCTTGAACTGTCTGCCAGACCCAAGGCTTAATCTGTCGCATAAGTTGAACTAACTAAGCCTCAGCCCGTGATAATCTCTGCACTATAGCCTGAAAAGCAATAGCAGACATAATGTCTGTGGGAGGAATTTGTGATATAGATTGCTTTGGTGCAAGTGCGGCTGTAGTAGGACCCATCTGAATATGGACTGTCTCACGCTGCTCTGGTCCTTCATCAGTAGTAGTAGCAGCTGGAGTAGTAGAAGTGGCAGCCGTCGAACCCTCAACACGTGGCTCTAGCATGAAGGTCTCGGGCATGGGAGGTTGTTCCCACTGGAGTGCCACGAGGTTATCATCATCCTTTAACAGGCTGGGGTCAATGGTATGGAGGGCCATGACTATAAGATCTACATGAAGCGATACCTCCACCTTTACTTTTATACAGAGTCTATAAATCAGTACCGGAAATGGCATGCACATGTTCCTCCTGAGTGCGACTCATGTATCTACTCTACTATGAGTCGGGTCTAATCAATGTCATAGCCAGCTAAGATGTTGGACACTAGAATAACTCACTCTAAGTAATAACCTTGTATGTGAAAGTAGGTCAGATGCAAGACCTAAATAGCCCACCAAAACTTAGCAGGGAAGGAGAGAGAGGACTTCACAATGACCTCTAAATGTGTCGTGACCCATGTAGGCTTTGGACCATGCTCGGCAATCTGACTAGCAACCCATCTTAGAAGCTCAGTACTTTGGTCCACACTTTTTATAGATAACAGCTTATTTGATCTTTCTAATCTATTGATCAAACTCAGTTGTAGACTCTAGTGATCTGTATGTAGGACCAAACTATATGTGGTGGATCGTCACCTCCGATATGCTGACCCATCGGCCTCTAACCAATGCCTCTTGTAATATGGGCTCCTCGAGAGGTATCGTTTTCTTGAGAAGACCCTGTAGAATGGTGGCTATATAGGCTGCATAGAATTCCAGCACTATGAGCAGGGAGTATTTGCCCAGATTATCAATCAACGATATAATCCTATGTCGTCATATGTCCTCCTCGAGCCCAGGGACATGGCTCAGTCCTGTGTCAATAAGCCGGTGCTCCTCATAAAACTAACATGCTGACTTCCCTTGCCACTTTGGCTCCAACCCCTACATGTAGAACGTCTTCATCCCCTCAACACCTCACCGATAATAATATGGATCCATAGGAGAAATAGGTGAGGTGATCGAGGACTCAACATCTCCTCTCTCCTGGGGTGCCTCGTCTAAATCTGACTCCGTATGTGTGGGAGTCATTTGTGGCATGTCCCTGTCAAACCCATCATTACGTCCCTCCTTGTCAAACTGGGAGGAACCCACATCCTGCACTTGGGTTAGAGCAGCCTATGCCGCAGCTTCCCTAGTTTGAGGCATCTGTGCCTCGGGGTCAATACGGATACGGTGGATCTCATTCGATCCACTTGAATGTTCATTTCCTGGCTCCTTGTCCACAAGTCTTGTATTAATATCCCTTTTTTCTATAAGTTTAGTCTCATGGGCCATACTACCTGACAATGAGCATGAACAACCCATGATCAGCCCCAAAACATTCAACAAAATATCCACAAAAGTAGAAGAAAAACATAGGAAAATCAAAAATGTACCAGTTGTAAAAGGTAGGTATGAGAGCCACGTACGAACCATAGTGGAGACTATGAGTAATACTATGGACTCGTAGTCCACAGATGCATAATAATTTTGAACACTGAAACTAGGTACAAGATGCACCTGCCTTGACTACAGATCGTAGACAGGTTTGGTACAAGGTTTTAGTTTACAAAATTTAACATAGGCTTAGGTCTACGAGACCTCGCTACGGTTCGTATAGGGGACTATGACCCATAGTTAGGTCTCGTATGGTAAGTGTTAAGGGTCCTTAAGTCATTGTTATTCCTATGAGAGACAGCTACGAGTCGTAGGAGACTCCCGTAGTAGGGAGTAATAAGTACCTGAAAATCGATCATTTCACCACACGGACCTAAAGAACAAAACAAACCTATTCCTAATAGCATCAAAGCAATATCACACATTCATATATCTAGCACAAAGCAATGCGAACCCTTAACATGACATTCCTAATAAAAACTTTACCCCATTACAAGATCATATCAATCAATACAAAATCAAATGCCATTCCTCCAACACATTCAAGAATAAACTCATATAATCATTCCCTAAAACATCCAACACCAACATTCAAATGCATACTTAAAAATTTTAGGGACTTGATTCCTAAGCACATAAAGAATTTATCAACCCAAAAATTACATCACATCAGCCTAACCAATCACAATATCATACTACTATGATTTTTACAAGTCAACACAATTATGAACCAAAAACTATTCAATCGATTAACATTAACCAGCGTAGCATGATTACAAGTATAAAAACAAGGGCAAGTTTGTCCATCAAAGAAAAACCCTATCCAATTGGATTAAAACCCTAATTCCCTTTCCATTTGCATCAATCCCAGAAATACATTGTCTTGGTCTGTAATTCAATCTCAAAGTAATTCACACAATTCTAGCAAATCAACTTTTGAAGATTAATAATAGGCCAAGAAACATACCGGAGTGAATGATAAACTATGATGAGCAAAACGAGAAGAAAAAGGTAAAAGCCCTAGCTGATAGAAGACTCACCGAAAAAAGGGTTGGGTGGCCGGATTTATGATTTGAAAAGTATAGAGGGATAAAATTAGGGTTTGAGCAAATGATTAGGGTTGTAAATTAGCATCAAAATGATTTTGAACCCTTTTAAAAGGTTACCAGGATGACTTTAAAAATTCCCTGAGTCGGGTCTACGAGACCCTGACTACGGGTCGTAGGTCTGGCTATGGCCTATAGGTCTTTGTCTTATAGGCCACTCAACACTTAGAAAAATTTTGAGACCATACCAGGGCACTACGAACCCCATTTGAGACTCGTAGCATGAACTATGAATCCTATAGTTGGCTGTAGACTGAGTGCTAGCTTCAAGTGATCACTGTTACCCTCCACGAGGCATGACTATGAGTCATATGGTGCACTATGGCTCGTAAGCCTGGTTGTAAAGGCTGCTTCAAATGCCATTATCTACAATTTTTCCACTTTGCTCAAAACTTGCACAATTTTCTCGAAGTACAACATTATATCAATGTACAACCTATTCAATATCCAAAAACAAAAATCAACACACTTAAAATGTACCTAAAAGTTCACAAATTACCAATAAAATCAAAAACAAACCAAAGCATTAAAACCTCATGGGTTGCCTCCTAAGTAGTGCCTGATTTAATGTCATGGAACGACTTAGTCATCTTGAGTGATCAAAACTCCTCAATAGCCCATACTTCACTTTTGAGTTCATCGGGGTGTTTCATAGACTAGCAAATGCCGAAAACCACTTCTGCATCATTCACCATAAACCTGAGTTGACCCAAATCCATATCCACCAGGGCTCTCCCTAGGCCAAAAATGGTCTTCCTAGAATAATAAGGGCCTCAAAATTGACCTCACAATCAAGAATCACAAAATCCGCTGGAAATAGGAACTTATCCACTTCGACTAGTACATCGTAGAGTATTCCCTCTGGTTTCTTGATTGTCCTATCTGCCATTAATAACTTCACTCTTGTCGGAGTAGGTGAACCAAAACCAAGCTTTTTAAAACACAAAAAGAGGCATCAAATTTATACTCATTCCCAAATCACACAATGCTCTTGCAAACTCAACATCATCGATGGTACAAGGATGGTAAACGCATCAGGATCCTCTTTTTTGGACTAAAGATTTGGTCGTAATGGCACTACAATGTTGGAGCTCTTGCAAAAACTCTTGGATCACCGTGCACTTTTTCATCACCAAATCCTTCATATATTTAGCATACCCAAGCATCATCTCTAATGCTTCAATGAGGAGAATGTTTATAAACAATTATTTCAACATGGAGAGGAAGTGGTTAAACTTACCATCCTCTTCCTTTTGTTTGAGCCTTTGGAGAAAAGGAGTAGGAGGTCTTGGGATAGTTTTGTTCTTTTCTTACTCCTTCACCACTTCACATCTCACCCCATTGTTAGCCAAACCTTCTTCCTCAACCTCGACTTTGTCATCAACACTCTTTTCACGATCCTCGTCAACAACCACCAGCATTGGAGGTTCAATGATACTTTTTCCACTCCTTGTCATAATCATCATGAAATGTCCCTCATTCTTAGGGCTTTGAACCATTGGTCTGCAAGTGGTTCAATTGTAGGGACACTTGACCAAATTGTTGTTCGAGTTTCTTGATAGCTACCAAATAAGACTCTATCTTTTGGTTGATATTTGAAATATCATATTTCCTCACTTTCAAAGTCTCATCTTGATTTTGGACTTCTTCAACAATTTTTCAAATATCTCTTCTACTCCTGAATTACTAGGACCGACGTTACGATTATGAGGAGGTACATAAAGGCAATTTCTATACCCATCTCTTCGGCCCTACTTGGCTTCTGGCACCCTATCTCTCTCAAAATAACCACCACAATTATCTCTCGATTGTCGTTCCGACCTTTATTTCCATAACCTTGACAATAATAGTCTGGATTGGACCCTTGGGCATTGTTCTGAAAACGCACTACTTGATCTCTAACAAAGCAAGCATCTTCATCATAATATGACTCACCATACTTGGGCACTCTTAGAGGTTGGTGGGATACCACGTGAACACTTTCTGTTTCACAACCAAGTCTACACTCGTCCGGAGTTGAGCAAGTTGTTGCATGATCTCATTATTGATTTTTCCTTGCTCTGAACTAACACTCACCACACACGATCTCCTAGTAGTAGCTCTCTCTCTCTCTCTTTGTCCCCATGCTCTATTAGTCTTAACTATTTGTTCCATCCTTTTCACTATCCTTGTGAATAGTTGATCTAAGCACATGCCTCCCATGATGGTATCAACATACGCCTGATTATTCTCATCAAGAGCTCGATAGAAAATTTCCACTATGGATCATCCACGATCTTATGGTCCAGAACCATTCTCAAACATTTGGTGAACTCTCTCACATTGTGCTAATAGAATCACCTAGCAATTGCTCAAAGTTAATGATTTTGTCCTTAAGTTTTAGCTTTTTAGACCTTGGAAAGTATCTCTGAAAAAAGGCTCTTTACAATTCTGCCCAACTGGCGATTGAGCTCTGTGGGAGTTCTAACAGCCATATTGTTGCATTACCAGTAAGAGATATTGGGAACACACATAACCTAACAGCATCCATATAAAGATTTTGTGTACCAATCACACTCTTACACATAAAGGCAACATTATGAAGATGACTATGAGGATCCTCAGTAGGTAACCCTGCAAACAAACCATGGTTCAAAAGAATTTAAAGTAATCCACTTGACCCCATAAACTTAGTGTCGGTCGGTAAGTGGCAACACTATAGCACCTGTGACGTCCATGGCCGTAGGATTCAACAGATATTGATTCCAACCATATGCATTCTTGTTGAAATCCCTATAGTGTGGCCTATTTTCCCTTAGTGGTGGATTTTCCTCTCTAACAACATCCTCATCATTTCGATCCATGGCTTCATCAACCGCAATATCCATGTTTGCTTGGGCCATTCTCCTTGCAACACATTAGATCTAAAGATTAATTGGCGCTAAGGGTCCACCTTGGCTCCTTGTATTGGGCTTACACCTAGTAGACCCTACAAAAAAAACTAAACAACAAAAATAAAAGTAAAATATAGAGAATAAAGAAATCAACACTTGAATTAACTACTAGTGAAATCAAGTCAAAACCTCGCCATATTCCCCACAATGGCGCCATTACTTTTGATCATGCTCAAATAATACCTCTTAATTTGAGGATAAACCGATCGTTGTCAAATATAAAACTTTACCATAGGTTAGTGTCAAATCCCAAAGGAATATGGGGCTTTGCTACCTTGATTCACCAAAAATCAATTCAAGCATTAAATAACTCTATTCTCAAGAAAGGGGGATTTGCAATGGTTGGTAGTAAATAAAACTATACTAATAAGTTGTAGAGACAATCAAATTGGAGAGCAACTTGGGAAATTGTGTTCCCCATGATTCACTAACTAAAATACCCTAAATAACATAACCTAAATTAGGATATTGCATACAGGACAGTAACTTAAGTTCTTTAAACCCTTGGGTGAAGGTGAAGGTCGAATTTCACTATGGCGCTTGGTCGGCTACTATAGTGTGCCAAACCAACCATTACCTATTGTCCTAGTCAACCTCTCCTTGGCCAGATTTGGTTGATTAGACGACAATACATCAATTGCATTTTGTCACCTATTTACTTTTCCTATTCATCACTACCTTGATCAGGATCATGACACTAGGTGGGGTTTAATGTTGGCCACCATTAAACAATAAGCAAAATGAATAAAAATGGTTAATACATGCAAATACCCAACTTAAGAAGTGCAAATAATTTGGGTTATTAAGCTTGCTACTCATGGTTCCCATAACCCCATGTTATGGGTTTAGCCACTTATGACTTGGGCACACAAATCAATAATGAAATAAGAAGACATAGAAAATTTCTTGCCCAAACAAATTGAAGAACAACGAAACCCTTTTTGAAATTAGAATCACAAGCTTAAATGATAAGATCAATCCACAAGTAAATCTAAATTCATAAATTTGAGTCTCAAAGTATAACCCTAGAAATTCTCTCTTAAAACCTCTCTACAAAAAACTACTATGATATGAACAATGATGAAAGACAAATGTAAAGTTTTCACCAAAACCCTAACATATACTATCTGTACTACTTTTAAAAGGTCCTTAAAATAGTTAGAAAATCTTGTCGACCTCTGCTATGGCTAGTATTTATGACTCGTAGGCTGACCTACAAGTTGTAATTGAGCTTTCATGGTCAGCATTTGGTATTTTGGACTTCACTTCTATAATCCATCTCTATGAGTCGTAGTCTGATCTACGGCTCGTAGTACTTTCTCGTAGTCCACTCTTGCATTTCTTGGTCCAATTTTAATCAACATTGTTAATTGGTATGAGGCCCTCCCCCACCCTCCTTACGAGTCATAGAGGGGACTATGACTCGTACCTTGAACTCGTATGGCTGAACTTCAAATTTTTAGATTTTATTTTTGAACACTATTAATTGCTACAAAGAGCCTCTACTCACTTAGTTTGGGCTATAACTCGTAGTAGAGCCCATAAATCTTCAAAATCAATGAAATCTGCAACTTTTCCAAAAATCAAGCCAACCTATATTTTTTGCAAAAATAAACATAAAAACACATAAAAATCATAAAAAGTCGCATTAAGAACACAAAAAATCTTATGTTTTAGGCATCAAATGTGCTGTATTTTGGCAGAATATCAACCACTTCAAAATTTCCATAAAATCCCATGTTCATGAATGTATATGTTATGAATGATGTCAGAATAGCATGGGTAATTGAGATTCAATCTAAAATCAACAATATAATATGAAATTCAAGTAAAAACATAATTAAATCAATATTTAAAATCATAATATAAATCACTCATGTACAAAACAAGCTTTAAAGGGTCATGCATGTCATAACTTCATAACTTCAATGTAAATCATCATAATAGGACTTAAAGTAACTTAACATCATAAATAAAGGACAACCCATAGAATAATTGAATTTAATAAATCAAAATAATGAAAATCCTCATCTAAAGTAAGCTAAATTTCATGGAGAATTACTTGAAAAGATTTAGGTCTCCTTGATTGGAAGGAACGAAGGATCAAAACCCACATATCTTCACCAAATGAAGAAGTCCCAAGAGAAATTTGAAAAAGAAATGAGTTTTTCTTGATTCCCAAGTTTGCAATCCACAAGAGTTCTTTAAGATGATTTTGAGAGAATTTAAAATGAGAGGAGTGAATTTTGAATGTTAGGAATAGAGTTTACGTCATTAGGAAGTCTTTAGATAGCATAGAAAGTTCCAAAAGACCATTAGGATTAATCAAATTCATGAAAATGCCATTAATGAAATAGATGAAAAAATTCCACATCACCACCTCAAGGAGGGGTTCACGGGTCATGTGGCATGACATGATCCGTGTACCAGCCCGTGAACCCTTACTTAGACAATTTTCCTCTCGACGAAGGTTCGGAACCATAACCTAACACTTAGAAATTTTGCCGAAACATTAGCCACACGGGCCGTGTGGTGTCACACGGTCTGTGACACTGCCCGTGTCACTTCCCTTGGCCAAAATTCTTTCATAAAGAGTTACAAGATGGTGATTCTATACGTAGAAAAAACTTTTATTTTGAAAGCTATACGAACGGTCCTCACAACCCGTGTCAAGTCACACGAGCCATGTGAGAGGCCATGTGCCTTCACTTAACCCTAAACAGTGGGGTTTCTAGCTTAAAGCCGCCCCACGGCCCTCCACATGGTCCGTGAAGTGTCACACATCCTGTGTGTGGTCCAAGTATGGCGTACCTTATCTTGTAACTTCACACTAAGGGCCAATACAAGTTTTTGAGGCCAAAGGTCACCTCACTAGAGGCCACATGAGCCGTGCGACCATACACGGACCGTGAGGTCTCCCTTGAAGTGTCACGTTGGTCCATAACACTCTGAAACTAAAATTTTCAAGCTCCTATGAAGTCGGACAACACCCAGGTCATTACAATAGTGACTCTTTTGAACATTTGTTTGAACTTATCGAGCTTATTATGAAGTTTATTCTTGTGTAAAATATTTATATATATCTATTATGCAGATGTATTTTATAACTCTTGTTACAGGGGTATTAAAGTAGCAAGTTGAGGATCTTATTGGGTTATATTAGGGTTATATTTATATATAACTCACTCCTTACTTGTATTGAAATATCCTTCATGTGCTTCGGAATACTCCATAATCGTAATTTTCATATATCTCAAATTCGTGTGTGATTTCAAAAATCCTACTTTATATTCTTGATCAGGGGAAAATTGAGGGGGAAATGGGTATAACCCAAATTTTGAAAGACCCATAGCGAAAAATAATTTTTGCTAATTTTATGATTTCTAGTGGTTGTCCGCGTCTAAGGCGTGACGTGCCTGGGGCGCGCCACTGTGTAATTGAAGTTTGCATCTCGTCCATGTCGTACCAAGGCATGGACTAGTGCAATGTTTTCCTTAGGGTTCTTATTTCGCCCAAGGGCATTGAGGTCATAGCCCCATTCCCACTTAAACATGAAATCTCCTATTTAGTCATTTTTCAACTCAATAGCTCATAAAATTCTCTCTAAAACCTCTCTAAGACTATCAATTATCTTATTTAAATCTAAGGATTTCAATCTCGATTTTAGGACTCAAGGACTCAATTCAAGCTCTAAGTTTACTTCAAGTTCTTTTCAAGGAATTTAAGGTTCGCAGTGTGCGAATCTTCATCCACGGGTCCTTTCACCCATGGGTCCCAACCATCTCTTCATATGAAAATTGCATATTTTCAACTTGTATTACTTACAGGTATATCTTATTATGAAATATGAACGTAAATCATGTTGGGATTTTACCAAGTATTGATTGATTATGCATGAATATTTGTTTCAAGCTTGTTCTATTAATTGATTTTGTCTATTAAGACTATGCACGTTTTGAGCTATAAAACTATGAACTATTATGAGTTTTGTAATGGATTTTAAGGTATCCTACATGAGAGTTTTACTATCATGTTGGCGGCTTGATTTGCATTGAGTTTACTCATCTTGTTTCACTCTTGAATTGTATGATTTTGAACAAGTATTATGAACTGATAAAATGACATGACAAGAATTCTCAAGCTATTCATGATTTATTACATGATTTACAAGTGAAGTGACTGGATGATGATTAAGGACTTTCAAGCATATATTGTATTCATGAAAAGTAACCATGATATTGCAAGTATCAAGTTTAGCCCTATTTCAAGAATTTTACCTCTTGTGAGCCATTCATGTTAAGGCAAGGGTTCATTTATGATTATGATCTATTCTCATATTCAAGTTAGGCTCACTAGTAGAGGTCGAGTATGTTTATGAGCTACTCAAGCCATGTTCTTACAAGTTATTCATGTTATGATTAAAGTATTATTATTTTAATTATTCTGTGGGATTTGACTTAGCATTGATTGAGGCTTAAGATGGGGGATCGACTCAAGGGATCCTTATATAAAGTCTTTAGACTCTAAACTATGTGTCACCATAGGATGATGATTATTCCCTTGCTATACTAGTGGATCCATCTAGTTATACCACACCTTGACGAGGGGGTGGCATGCCTTGGATTATTCATTGTATGGTTTATCATAGCAAGTAGACCACACCTTGTTGAAGAGGTGACATGCCTCGATCACCTTGTCGAGGGGTTGACATGCCTTGGATTCCAAGTAATAGCTCGCTTGGTCTATGTCGGTTAAGGTCTCTTCCCACACATGTGTTATGTATTATGCAAGTTAAATGTTTTGCAAGGGTGACATGCCTCGATCACCTTATCAAGGGGGTGACATGTCTTGGATTCCAAGCAGTATCTCGCTTGGTCTATGTTGGTTAAGGTCTCTTCCCACACATGTGCTATGTATTATGCAAGTTGAATGTTTTACAAGAATGGTTATTACAAGCATTAATCATGCATGCCATGTTAAGATTATATATCCATTACTTATAATTATGCATATTGAATATGTTGGCTTATGTCTTTGTTGTATTACACCCCGCATACTTAGTACATTCAAATGTACTAACGCATACTTTATGCCTACATGATATCACCATGTAGGAACTAGAGCTCCTTTTGATTATCCTATTACACGTGGCTAGTTTGATTCTCTGAGAAAGCTTTGGTGAGTCCTCAAGTCCAAGGACAATATCTACTTATTTCACGTTATGTTGAGACTCCTTCTTTTGTTGAATACTTATTATTATGAGGGTGAGCCTGGGAAGTGTCTTTGCCTCTACACTGTTCCAAGTTAGAGGTTTTGTTAGATATTATGGTTTGTATGTGCTATGAGCTTGACTCTTTTATGCTTTTATGAATATCAAGTCTTTCCTTAGTCACGTTTCCCTTTTCTATTTATATCACTTGTTGATCTTTATTTTTCTTCTGCAACCAAGGATGTGCGAATGATATGCTAAGATGCATATTTAGGTTCCCTTTAGGTTCTCATTCAACATGTCACGTCTAGGCCCTAGTATTGGGTCGTGACAAGCTTGGTATCAGAGCACTATGTTGTTCATGGCCCTCAGAAATCCAATATATTGCATCAATTAGAGTCTTATTTATGGTTGTGAAGCCCGCCATTCACAACAATGAATGGGAGGATATAAAGAATTTTAGGAAATATTTCACTTCTTCATGGTCTATATCATATTTTAGGTAAAAAAAATAAGGCTTTTCCCTCAATGAATGTTCTTATTTCTTCTAGATCATGTCGATACCTAGAGGATGGCTAAGGAGATGCCGTACTGCTGTTGAGCAACCGTCCCCTCCCACTCCACAAGCTCCTCAAGATAGAGGGAGTAGCCCCAGAAGAGTTTTGGGATTCCATCACAATCTTGGCCTGTGCTATGACCAACCAAATGACCCAAGGGGCCCAAGCCCCTCATACTCCTACACCAGCCTCAAGGGTGAGGGATTTCACAAGAATGAATCCAAGTTTCACGGGTCCAAGGCGAATGAGGATCCCTAAGAGTTTGTCGATAAGGTGTATAAGGTGCTATCTATCATGGGGGTCAATTCAGAGGGGAAAGAGGAGTTAGTAGCCTACCAACTCAAAGGTGTGGCCAAATTTGGTTTACTCAATGGAAATTAAAGATGAGAGATGATGATGTTATTCCTTGGGAGGAGTTTAAAGTTGGATTCCTCAAACAGTTCTTTCCTATTGAGCTAAGAGAAGCTAAGATGATGGAGTTTATGAACCTTAAATAAGGTTCCATTGGTGTGAGGGAATATGCCCTCAAGTTTAACAAGCTTTCCAAGTATGCTCCACATTTGGTAGTCGACCCTAGAGATAGGATGAACAAATTTGTGTTAGGAGTGTCCGACTTGGTTAATGAAGAGTATCATACTACAATGATAGTGAGTGATATGGATTTATCTCAACTCATGACATATGCCGAACAACTAGAGGGGAAAAAGCTTAGAAAAGGAAGAAGTGGGAGTCCAAGAGGGCTCGGTTTGAAAGTGGTTTCCAAGGTTCTAAAGGTGGCCAGTTTCATCAAGGCCACAAGTTCCAAGTCCAAAGGGTCTAGCAATGCTCCGGTAAAAACCATAGTGGCCTATATTTGAGAAACTCTAATGCTTGCTATGGTTGTGGTTAAGTGGGTCACAAGGTTGTTGATTGTCCTCATGCTCAAAACAAAAGTAGAGATGTTTGTCCTCAAGGCCAAGGTGCTAATGCGGGTCAAAGGGAAAAGGGAGGCCAACAAGGGGGTGCTCCAACGCAAAATAGGTTTTACGCTCTCCAAGGAAGGAAAGGGGTGGATGAGGTGCCTGATGTCGTCATCGGTATGTTAAAGGTTTTTTATTATAATGTGTATGTATTGATTGATCCGGCTGCCACTTTTTCTTTCATTACTCCTTTTGTTTCCAAAAAGCTTCATGTGAGTCCCGAATTGTAGTATGAATCATATGAATTGTCTATCCGGTTGGTGAGTCCATTGTTGCTAAAAGAGTATAGAAATTGTCCCATTTTCATATTCCATAAGGTCTTGCCTTATGATTTTATTAAATTAGATATCGTGGATTTTGATATTATTCTTGGGATGAACTGGTTATATGCATATCATGTTTCTATTGATTATAGAACACGAAAGGTTAAATTCCAATTCCCTAATCAGCCCATCCTTTAGTGGGAAAGTCGTAATTTGGTGGTCAAGGGTAGATTCATTTCTTATCTTAAAGCCAAAAAGTTGATTTCTAAGGGTTGCCTTTATCATCTTGAGAAGGTTAAGGATGTTGACTAAAGTCCTTCTTATTGAGTCGATTTTGGTGGTCAATGAATTTCTTGATTTATTTCCTGATGAACTTATCAGTGTTCCTCCCGAAAGGAAAATAGACTTTTCTATAGACCTCCTTCCCCATACATAACCCATTTTCATTCCCCCTTACTGTATGGCCCCAGTGGAATTGAAGGAATTGAAGGACCAATTGAGCGATTTATTGGAGAAGGGTTTCACAAGGCCTAGCAAGTCACCTTGCAGTGCACAAGTGTTGTTTGTGAAGAAAAAGGAGAGTTCCCTTGGAATGTGCATTGATTACTAGCAACTTAATAGGGTTACCATAAAGAACAAGTATCCTCTACCAAGGATTGATAAACTTTTGATCAACTACAAGGGGCTTGTCACTTTATGAGATTAATCTCCGATTCGAATACCACCAAGTGAAGGTGAGGGAGTGTGATATTCTGAAGACAACTTTTTGGACTAGGTATGGGCACTTTGAATTTGTGGTAATGTCTTTTGGCTTGACTAATACACCGGCTATATTTATGGATCTAATGAATAGGGTCTTCAAACCCTACCTTGATATGTTTGTGGCGGTATTTATTGATGATATATTGATTTATTCTTGAAGTGAGGAAGAGTATGTGAATCTCTTGAGGATGGTGTTGTAAATCTTGAGGGATGAGAGGTCGTTTGATAAATATGAAAAGTGTGAATTTTGGTTGAAAGAGGTTGCTTTTCTAGGGCATGTGGTGTCGGGTGATGGCATTAAGGTAGATCCTAAGAAGACGGAGTTGATAAGGAGTTGGCCTAGACCCTTAACTCCATCGGACATTCGGAGTTTCTTAGATTTGGCGGGTTACTACTAGAGGTTTGTGAACGGCTTTTCTTCTATTTCTTCCCCTATGACTAAGTTGACCCAAAAGAAGGAAATTTTTGTTTGGACTAATAAATATGAAAAGAGTTTTCAAACTTTGAAAGATAAACTTGTCTCCACTCTTATCTTGGCTCTACTAGAAGGGTCGGAAGGGCTTGTGGTTTATTGTGATGCCTCAAGAATTGGTTTGTGGTGTGTTTTGATGCAAAATGGCAAGGTGATTGCATACGCCTCTACTTAAGGTGCATGAATGAAATTATCCGACCCATGATCTTGAATTGGCAGTCGTGGTGTTTGCTTTGAAAATTTGGCGTCACTATTTGTATGGGATTCATGTTGATGTGTTTACCAACCACAAAAATCTCCAATATGTATTCACACAAAAAGATCTTAACTTGAGACAAAGAAGGTGGTTAGAGCTCCTTAAAGATTATGACATGAGTGTACATTATTATCCTGATAAAGATAATGATGTGGCCAATACTCTAAGCAGAGTGTCCCTGGGTAGCCTAGCTCATATTGATATTGGTGACAAGGAGGTGGCTAGAGAAGTTCACCGGTTGGCTAGGTTGGGGGTGAGGTTAGATAAAGTTGAAAATGATGGTATATTGGTTGTTGATGGTACTAAATCTCCTTTGATTGAGGCAGTCAAGTAAAAACAAGACCTTAACCCCGCGTTGCTAGAGTTGAAGGCCTTGGTGAAGGATGGTAAAGTGGAGGTTTTCTCCCAAAGGGGAGATGGTGCCTTTAGGTACCAAGGTTGGTTGTGTGTGCCTAACGTTGATGACTTGAGAGAGTTGATTTAGAAGGAGGCCTATAATTCATCTTATTCTATTCACCCCAATTCCACAAAGATGTATAGAGACTTGAGGGAGGTGTATTGGTAGGGTGGTATGAAGAGGGATATTGCCAAGTTCTCTGGTTGTCACAATTGCCAACGAGTGAAGGCCAAACATCAAAGGTTGGGTGTCCTAGCCCAAGACATAGAAATTCCTACTTGGAAGGAGGAAGATATCAACATGGATTTTTTGGTTGGGTTGCCTAAGACTAGGAGTCACTTTGACTCTATTTGGGTTGTTGCGGATAGAATGACAAAGTCGGCTCACTTTCTGTCGGTCAAAACCACTTATAGTGCCAAAGATTATACCAAGCTGTATATTCATGAGTTGGTTAGATTGCATAGGGTGCCCTCGTCTATTTTTTCGAATTGTGGTGCTAAATTCACTTCTCACTTTTAGAGGTCCTTCCAAAGAGGTCTTGGTACCAAGATCAAGCTTAGCATAACTTTTCATCCTCAAATGGATGGACAAGCCGAGAGTACTATCCAAACTCTTGAGGATATGTTTAGATCTTGTGTTTTGGAGTTTAAGAGTAGTTGGAATGAGCATTTTCCACTTATTGAGCTTGCTTACAACAATAGCTACCACTCTAGTATTGACATAGCTCCTTTTGAAGCTTTATATGGTAGGCATTATAGATCCCTAGTTGGGTGGTTTGATGTGAGAGAGATGACTTTGTTAGGCCCGGATTCAATTATGGATGCCTTAGAAAAGGTGAGGTTGATAAGGGAGAGGTTGAAGACAGCCCAAAGTAGACAAAGGTCCTACTCCAATGTGAGAAGAAGAGTTCTTGAGTTTAAGGTTGGTGATTGTGTTTACTTGAAGGTCTCACCCATAAAGGGTGTGGTCCAGTTTGGCAAGAAAGGGAAATTTATCCCTAGGTTTGTGGGTCCTTATAGAGGTTTGACGAGAGTTGGTAAGGTTGCATATGAGTTGGAGTTGCCTATGGAGATGAATATGGTTCATCTAGTCTTCCATGTGTCTATGTTGAGAAAGTGTGCGGGTGACCCAAGTATTACAATGCCCTTAGAGGTTGTGGGTGTGGTAGGGGCTGTCGGTGGAGATTTTGGATAGATAAGTGAAGAGATTGAAAAACAAAGATGTAGCTTCCGCCAAGGTCCTTTGGAAGAATCAACAAGTTGAAAGTGCCACATGGAAAGCCAAGGCGGACAAGAAAAAGCAATACCGATATCTCCTCCACTCTACTCAAGATGAAGGTAATAACTTAAGTCCCATCTATGATTTCAAGTCTTGAGTTTCAGCCCTCATGTCATTTTGCATGTAATCATGTCTATGGAAACAAGTTTATGGTAAATTTTGACATTCATATTGAGATTTTTGAAAATAATATTTAAGTGCATTTGTTGCATCCATGTCAGGCTGAAATCTTCATAATTACTTCTTTTACGCATGTATCTTTGATATTCAGGTATAAATGTTCCTAAGGGGGAAATATTGAAACAACCCTCATGTGCTTCGGGATGCCCTATAATCGTACTTTCGATATATCTCAAAATCCGTCAGTAATTTCGAAAATCTGACTTCATATTCTTAATCGGGGGCAAAATTTAGTAGGAAGTTGGTATAACATGGATTTTATAAGACCCGTAGCGAAAAATAATTTTCGTTAATTTTACGATTTTCAGTGGCTATCCGAGCCACTGTGTAATTTGAAGTCCAAGTCTAGTTTGCATCGCTCCAGGGGTTCAGACTAGTGTAACATTTTCCTTGGTTTTCTTATTTCAACCAAGGGCAATGGGGTCATAGCCCATACTTAGCCATTTTTTCAACTCTATAGCTCACAACCTCTCTAAGACTCTATCAATTCTCTCATTCAAATTTAAGGATTTCAAGATCAATTTTGGGACTGGAGGATAAAATTCAAGCTCTAAGTCTACTTCAAGTCCATTTCAAGGATTTCAAGGTTCAAGGTATATGGGTCTTCATCCATGGGTCCTTTCACCCATGGAGTCCAACCTTTTCTTCTTATGAAAATTGCATGTTTTCAAATTGTATTACCTATGGGTATCTCTTATTATTAAATATGAACATAAATCATTTTGGGGTTTTATCAAGTATTGATCAATTATGCATGAATGTCTATTTCAAGATTGTTCCATTAATTGATTTTGTCTATTGAGACTATGCACGTTTTGAGATATGAAACTATGAAATGTTATGTGTTTTTGTGATGGATTTCAAGGTACCCTACATGAGGGTTTTACTATCATGTTGGTAGGTTGATTTGCATTGAGTTTACTCATCTTGTTTCACTCTTGAATTGCATGATTTTGAACAAGTGTCATAAACCCACCATGTGTTTGATAAAATGACATGACAAGAATTCTCAAGCTATTGATGATCTACTACATGATTTACAAGGCAATTGACTTCATGATGATTAAGCGCTTTCAAGCATGTATTGAATCCATGAAAAGTATCCTTGATGTGGTAATATCAAGTTTAGCCCTATTTCAAGATTTTTACCTCTTGTGAGTCATTCATGTTAAGGCAAGGGTTCATGTATGATTATGATATATTCTCATGTTTAAGTTAGGCTCACTAATCGAGTTCAAGCATGTTTATGAGCTACTCAAGTCATGTTCTTACAAGCTATTCATGTTATGATTAAAGTATGATTATTTCAAGTATTCCGTGGAATTTGACTTAGCACCAATTGAGACTTAAGATGGGGCTCAACTCAAGGGGTCCTTATATAAAGTCTTTAGTCTCTAAACTGTGTGCTACTTTAGGATGATGATTATTACCCTTGTTATACTAGTGGATCCATTTAGTTGTACCACACCTTGATTAGGGGGTGACATGCCCCGGATTATTCATTGTATGGTTTACCATGGCAAGTAGACCACACCTTGTCAAGGGGGTGACATGTCTTGATAACCTTATCAAGGGGGTGACATACCTTGGATTCCAAGTAGTAGCTCGCTTGGTCTATGTCATTTAAGGCCTCTTGCCACATATGTGTTATGTATTATTCAAGTTGAATGTTTTACAAGTATGTTTTATTATAAACATTTATCATGCATGCCATGTTGAGATTACATATTCATTGCTTATGATTATGCATATTGAATACATTGGCATAAGTCTGTGTGGCGTTGCACCCTTCATGCTTAGTATATTCAAACGTACTAATGCATACTCTATGCCTACATGATTTTACTGTGTAGGAACTGGAGCTCCTTTTGATCATCCTCCTCCACGTGGCTAGTTCGGTTCTCAAAGAAAGATTTGGTGAGTCTTCAATTCCAAGGACAATATCTACTTATTTCATGTTATGTTGAGACTCCTCCTTATGTTGAATACTTATTATTATGAGGGTGAGCCCGAGAGTGTCTTGGCCCTCGCTGCATTCCAAGTTAGAAGTGTTGTTGGATATTATGGTTTGTATATGCTATGAACTTGACTCTTTTATGCTTTTACGAATATCAAGTCTTCCCTTAGTCTCTTTTCCCTTTTCTATTTATATCACTTGTTGATGCTGATTTTGCTTCCGCGACCAAGGATGTGCGAATGATATGCTAAGAGGCTTGTTTGAGTTCCCTTCGAGTTTCTCATTTGTCGTGTCACATCTAGGCCCTAGGATTGGGTTGTGACATGTATGTCAATGCAGATACTGTTGCATAGGGTGAGACTTGTGGCTGATGAGTTTGTTTTTATGGACTTTGTTGCTGAGGTGAGCCTTCGCATTATTCGTGGAGGCTACTACTTTAGCTCTATCTATTATAATTTATGTTTTTCATCTTTTTGGGGTTGTATGCCCAACAGTTAAATTCATATCACTCTATTCAATGCTCCGTGATCTTATTGTGGGATTTGGGCTAAAAATATTTTGTTAAGTGACTGTTCCTTTCCATAAAGTTTCTATGTGATTTTGGTTTAATAATTACTCCATCCTAATGGGTATCGATGAGTTTTGGAGTTGCACATATTATATTCTTTGTGCTTGGATAGTTTGGTGTGTATGGATATTTGGTTCTCCCAGCAAATGATATGAGCGGGTGTCAGTCATATCTAGGGGGTATTTTGGGATGTGACAGTCTTAGCTCTATTTTATGTGATTTTATGCATGATAATGTGTTGCTCTAGTGGCCATGAATTCTTTCCCTCATGCATTCTTTTGGTTAGTTTACTGTGACTTTTTTATGATGCCAAAAGGGGAAAATTTGTTTGTGTTCAAAGTTGATTAGTTAAGCAAGGAAGCGTATTGATAGAGGGAGGAGTATTTTGGGAGATCTAAGTTGATTAGTTAAGCAAGGAAGCCTATTAATAGAGGGAGTAGAATTTAGGGAGAGTAGAACTACTTGATAGGGGGAAGCTCAATGGCAAGAAGAATACAAGGTCCGAATAGTTTGTCTTCATCAAAAAGGGAGAAAACGTTATATTCATGTTTTGATGACTTAAAAAACCATGTAACTTGATAGGCGGACTTGGTCTCATGTACTATAAAAGTCAATGACATAATAGGGATCTGTTATAAAGGTTGGCATTGTCTATTATGGTTGATGGAAGTATAATAGAATATAATAGATTTTCAGCGAATCAAAGGACACTAAGTTTACTCTTATCTACTCGTTAATACTCATTCTTTGATAAGAGATTACTTAGTTTTTGCATAGCAAGGTTTTAGCAAGCAAAAAATAATTTTCACTCTCAAGCAAGAATAACTTCTTTAAGTGAAGGGACCTGGTCTTGAAGGGACCTGGTCCAAATAGTTCAAGAAGAATTCCTTAGTCAATATGTTTTGATATGTATATTGTGTTCTCTACATTTTAAGATCAGTTTTGAAGTTATATAGGAATATTGATTATTTCTCATGGCATCAATATTGATGTATCCATAGCTAAAGTAAGCTTTGAGGAAGGTGTTGAAGTCTACTCTAAGTTCAGTTAGTTTGTGTAGTTGGCAATAGAGATATTGCTTAGGATCAAGTCTTGTAATAGAGTTATTACAAAGGAAGAGGTGAAGAATTTAAGTTAAGGTTACAGGAGTCTGTTATCAAACTTTGGCTCTTTACATTAGTGAAGTTGGTTGTGAAATCCTATGGTACAGAGGTTGTGATTTTTTCTCCCTTGCGCAAAGAGGTATTTCACATAAAATCATGTGTTCTGTTTGCTTGTTTTTCGTCTGCTCTTACATAGTTATTGTGTCAAGGGACCTAGTCCCTAACTATAGCGGACGCATACATTCTAGACATTATTCTTTGCTTCTACACTTGTGTAGATTCAAGCTCGAACCCATTTCAGATTGTGATAATAGATGAGATGAACCAGTTTGTGCCTTGATATCTACAAGTTAATATAGAAAAGCTTGAATACTAATCATAGCAATGATTTCTTAAAACTCAATACTATGTTTATCTCCATATACCTAAAGCATTCAAGTAATTCATACTTACAGCATTAGAGCAAGCAAGAAAAGTCCTTGAGAATATGTTCAAAAAGTTTTATGTTCAAAATTAAAATCTCAGAATTGTGATAGCAGTTGTGTACAAAAAGGAAAACAACTCGAAGCAAAACAATAATGAAGAGGGAATGTACAAAATGTATATTTTTTCCTTGACATCTACTTTTGTTTTCACGGCAATAGGAATTCTAACAAAATGCTTGCCATCAGTCCATGCCAAACTTTCGAAGTCAAATTTACTCCTTCTTTGGTTAGTAGATATGATTTTGACCTCACATGAAATCTTCTTTATCTTGGAACTAAACTTCAAGACATTTGGACTTACTGTAAGTACAGTATTTCTTGGAGGTTCAACCATCGATTTATATATAAAGTTGACATTTCCAACATTAGTAACAGATCTCTTGACAATAATTGAATTCTTAAGCCTTAGAATAGATATTGAACGCAAATTCAAATCCAACCTGGATGGTACTTCTTTGGGACATATAGTAGAATTTTTCTTATCGAAAAAATATGTCGTTGCATTTCGAACCATATTATTATTATAAACCAAACTACAAAGATAATTCAAATAATCATTTTTATCCATGTCATATATTAGGCCAAGATCCGTTGCTCCATCTGAATTACAAATGCCACCTCCAAAGTCAAATCGATTAGCAAGATGGTCTCCGTTTCCTTCTGAATAGATTCTAGGTCTATATGTATCCTTGTTCCATGCTACACAGTATAAATTTATATTAGGATTTTTTATAACTTCTAATTTCACCAAAAAAGGAAAGAAGTTACTTAAATTATATATCAAATATCAAGTCAAATAATGCCAGAAAAACAAAATGAAGTGGGCATAACTTAAATCCATAAGATATTTAATACCTGTAGTCACAAGTGCATATTTGATAACTACAGGAGACCAATCAAAATGTGCGGCTTTAAAAAGTGCAACAATTCCTGAGACATGTGGAGTTGCCATAGATGTTCCTCCCTTGAGTTGGAATCCATTATCTCCAAAGCGAGGAGAGACTGCGGCAAGTATACCAACACCAGGAGCTGCAACATCAGGCTGTAATAATATTTGGATATAACTTGTAAGTCATTGAAAAAATTAGAGAAATACAGTTCAACAACAAATTGTTACATTAAGAGTACTAGTGGCACATAAGATATTCAACAAATTGTTAAATTAAGAGTACTAGTGGCATATAAGATATTCAAATTTTTGTGCTGGTTGGTAGCTGGATAAGAAACAAGTTATTTATGTATTAACTTTTGTATTATTTTGTACAATGTTTGGTAAGTAGATAAAAAAAATAAATTATTTACGTATAAAATTAATTAATATGGCGTTTGATTGAAAATTTAGAAATTTACACAACTAATATATGTATAAGTTATGATGGAATTTATGCATTATTTTATACTGGATGGAAGGTGGAATAACTAACACATAAATAACTTATATCTACATACCTAAAATACCAACAT
>JAABOM020059314.1:0-12970 GCA_011800125.2 Solanum clarkiae
TAGACATGATCATGGATGATGCCTTACTGGATATCTTTTATCGATCCCTCGATGAGATTAGCCAAGTTGTTCGTAACATCATCATGGGAGGCTCGTTTCTAGATCATCCATTTTTGATGATTGCTGAGATGTTAGAAAAAATGGTCAAGACAATCATGAGTGTGGGACGAGAGATAAGTCGATAACAAAGAGCTTATTCATAGGCAGTACTAAATCAGCACAAGAAAAAATAAATGAGGATATGATGCAAGAGGTTGCTCGGATTAGTACCAATATGGAGTTGTTGATGAAGCAGAACCAAGAATGTATGAATAAAGTAGCTCATCAGTCTTCACGAGCACCCATGTATGAGGAGCCCTACTATGAAGAAGACACTTGCTTCATCACTAATCAGATGGTGGGTTTCTCGACTAATGCCTAAGGTTCCAATCAGAACTATTGGCTCCAAGGTCAAGAAAATCAAGGTCGAAACTATAACAGGGATTGGCACCTTTAGAGACAAATTAAGGAGGCTACTATAACAAAAATAGGGGCCAGCATAGAGATGCTAATTGGGGATGCAGAGATGGCTACATAAATAGTCTGTATGTGCCACAACATAGTTGGGATTTGAGTGCTGGTAGTTCTAGAGTTGAGAAGATATTTGATTGCCCCTTGAAGAAGGCTGATGCTCAGGATGAGCCTTGAAGGGGATGAAGCCTGACATCTCTAGTATTAATCAGAAAATTGAGTCTCATTTTGTTGCTATCAAGAAGTTAGAGCAATAGTTCGGTCAAATGTCAATTCAACTGAACCAGCGGTAGAAAGGTACATTGCGCAGTAATACAGTTCATAATCCAAAGAATGAGGGGCAGTGTATGGTGGTGACTACGCATGGTGGCAAATAGACAATTGACCCTCTAATGCCTATTGATGATAATGATGTTTAAGAGGAGATAGTTTAGAGCAAAGATGTAGAGATGGGAGATATTCATGCTAAGGATTGGGTTAGTGATGCTACAAAGATACAACAAAAGTTGAAGCCCATTCGTAGACCCCCTTCTCATTTCCCTTAGAGAATCAAAAAGAACGAAGAGGAAGGTAAATTCAAGCACTTTCTCTCTATGTTGAAACAACTCTCCATCAACATTCCTCCTTTTGAGGCATTGGAGAAGATATTGGGTATGCAAAGTTCATGAAGGACTTAGTCACAAAGAAGTAGACTGTAAGCCAGGATCTCTCCCAAGAGCTTCAATATTACAGTGTGATAATTACAGGGTCTTTGGTGCAAAAGTGATTAGATCCCAGAGCATTCACCATACCCTGCACCATCAGAGATATTGAGTTCACAAGCACATTATGTGATCTAGGTGCCAGCATAAATCTAATGCCCCTTGTGGTCTTCAAGAAGCTAGGGTTAGGAGCCCCTACCCTATGAGCATGTGATTGTTAATGGATGACTGAATGGTGAAGAATCTTATGGGGATACTATATGACGTCCTTGTCAAAGTAGAGAAATTTATATTCCCCACAGATTTGTGATCCTTGATTGTGAAGTAGACTTTTGAAGTTCCAATCATCTTGGGAAGGCCTTTCCTTGCCACTGGGTGAGCACTAGTGGATATGGAATCCGACCAACATAAGTTTTGATTGAAAGATGAAGAAGTCATCTTCAACATCCGATGACTTGAAGATGGAAGTTTGGGCTTTTGGTAAAGTCTGAGTAACCAAGTTATCCAAGTCATGCCGCGACAATAAATCAGGAGCTGCTTTGAAGGTAAACCAAGTTAGATACGGGCACCTAGGCACCCAGGTATGTTTTCTTGACCCATGTGCTTCATTAGTGTGATATTTTATGCATTGAGGACAATGCAAATTCTTTTCGATGGAGTGCGGGTAGATATTAGCCTCGGTGAAGTCTGAGTAACCTTGGCCTATAACTATCCCAAATTTTGAATTCGAGGAGTTTTCTTGCTTGTGTTTTTTTTTCCCAAGGATATTTATTTTTTATTAAATCGGTATCTTTAGGATGTGTAGGTAGTATTAGAAGCATATAGTACTATAGTCTATGGCATATATTAGGTTTTGTGTGAAACATGATACCCACCAAAATTTTATTAGTTAGTATTGATAGCAACCATGCATGTTTGATTGATTGACAATGCTTATTTTGATAGGTAAGGTTTAATTGTGATGAAAATCATGATCTAAGAGTCTATGTTAATAATGTAATCAGTGCCATATGTGTGTGAGTTTTCTTTGCTAAATTCTTATGTTGTCTTTCAATTCAAAACTTGCCCTTTTACTCTGACTGAACTGTAGGTTAGTTAGTTAGGAAAGGATCTTAGGCCATTGTTTATAGTAGTCCACTTAGCCTAAATAACTAACCAAATATGTAATGTATCCCTTGATCCCAATGTTTGAGCCTTGTATGTACTCTTTTCTTTGTAGAAACCTAAGCTACCAAACCTTGTTGAATGAAAAATTCCAAAATTATCCCTGGTCCTTCCTTGAATATTGTGCACCTTGACTGAGGCAAAAAACTTAAGTTGAGGGTAGCTACCAAAAAGTGGCCCTGGTTCATAGGTTGGACATTGTGCACCTCAGCTTAGTCCAAAAGCTTAGTGAGGGTGACTGGTGTAAGGGTAAGCATATAAAATGGGGTGGAAACTAGTGATACATAGAAAAAGGGATAATAATGTGCTATGGGTGCAAGAAAAATGAATAAATGCCTAATCAATGAGCTAAAAAGAAAATGAAGTGAAAATAAAAGGCAATGAACTAATAGTGAGAGTAAGGCACCCAGAAAAGCTTGAAATAGGAGAATGAAGTGAAAAATCATAGTGTTGCAAAAGTGTAGAATAACATAGTATCAAGGAGGGCCTTTAGTCACTTTGTTCCCAAAACATCATACCAAATCCCCTTGCGCCTACGTTACAAGTCAAGAAAGCCCTATAGTGATCCTAGTCCAAGTAGTTGAAGGTCATAGTTGAGAGTGTAGGGGCAAGCATATGTATTGGGCATGATATTTGAATATCTGTTGTGAGAATGAGTGATTTGTTTAGTCCCAAGCATTAAATATGAAAATATCATCATGAGTGTGATATGACACTTCATTTTTGAGGAAACTTGCATTGCACTATTGATCTTATACTGATTCAATGATTTTCCATTATTCGTGGTTACCTTGCTTATCATAGTTACACTTTCACATGTATTGATCTGCATTGGTTTGTTTGATAGATATCTAATATACATTGAAGAATGATATGGGTATGTGATTTATTATGGAATTGATGTGTACCATTAGATTGTGGTCTATGTGTTACTATACTACTTATGTAGATTGAGTCCGTCATTTGAGGGCAAACAACAATTTTAAGTTGAAAGTGTTGATGTGCTATCAAAATACAATACTTTTGATGTTTAAAACTTGAAATTTTGTGTGTTCTCAAATCGATGTTAGTAGGTTTGATATGTTTTTATGTTTGTTTTCAAGATTACTGGATTTGCCATGATATTGGACTAACAGTTACCGCAATTTTTGCTGTTCTATGAAACCCTGTATTGGTGATGGAAGTTTCCACAAGCCGTAGAGTGGGGCTCGTAAGTAGATTCAATAATGACATGATTTTCTGAAGTTGCACCTACAAACTATCAGACGAGCCGTGACAAGTTGTACGAGTTGTAGATGAGGTTCCGTACTCTGAGGATCAAAAGTTGTGATTTCTTGAAAAGTCACCAAATGAAACCTTATACAGCCACAAGTTTGAATATGTCCTGTAGAAAGGTCTTGTAGAATCTATACTTAGATCTAAAGATTGAAGTTCACGAAGCGCCGATATGGGCCGTAGAACTTAGTACGACCCGTAATCTTGCTAGTATTGCCTGCTGAATCCAGTTTTCCTATTTTATTTTTGATTTGTATTTTAAATACTATAAATAGATTTTTTAGGATATTTTCAGTAGAGAAGAGAGAAGAATGACCAGAAACATTGAGAAAAACACTTGGAATATTATATTGTGATTTTAATTCATACTTTATGGTTTTCATTGAAAAATTGTGATATTTTGTTCTTAAGTTCATCATTGTAAGTGCTCAATTATATTGTTTTATATCATGATTCTTGCATGTACAATGAGTATGTATAGCTAAATCCATAACAAGGCTTGTGGGAACCATGAAGAACTAATAAGGTAAAATGAGATAATTCATAATTCTTAGAAGGTGTGCGTGCATGTGTTAATTAACTATCTTCGTTCTGATTGCTCTTTAAGGGTGGCAAACTTTAGAACTCACCTAGTCGTTACTAACTGGATCAAGGTAGTAATAAATGGGAAAAGACATTTAACAAGATTTGATTGATTTCTTTTCATCTAATCAACCAAACTAGATCAAGGAGACGTTCTACTGGGAAAATAAATAACGGTTAGTAATGTCACACTACAAGGATGAATCAAATAACGTAGTGAAATTTATCTCTCACCTGGATCAAAGGGTTCGATAAACTTAACTTACCATTCTGCATGCAACATACTAGTAAAGAATGCGATTGTATAGTAATACCAAGTTAAGGAATCATGAGGAAAACAATACCCTAGTCACTCTTCTCCCTAGTTTCACACACTTGTTGGATTACTTTCTGTAAATTATAAACCCCTCCCTTTTTGGGAGATAAGTAGGTTAATTAACACGAATTGCTTGAAATTACTCTAAGTCTACCATATTCCATGTGGGATCGACCCTAACCTGGATTAGGTTATATGTCTTGACAACGACTGCTTTAATCTTTAAAAAGGAGGTGTAGTTTGGGCGACATCAGTGGGGTGGTATGAAGAGGGATATTTCCAAGTTCATAGTCGGTTGTCATAATTACCAACAAGTCAAGGCTGAACATAAAATGCGGGGTATCCTAGCACAAGACATTGAGATTCCTACTTGGAAGTGGGAAGAGATCAACATAGATTTTGTGATTGGTTTGCCAATGACTAGGTGGCATTTTCATTCCATTTGGTTTATTGTTGATTGAATGACAAAGTCAGTGCACTTTCTACCAGTTAAGATGACTTATGGTGCCAAATATTATGCTAAGCTTTATATTCATGAGTTGGTGAGTTCAGACAGGCTTTCTTTGGATTTTATTTTGGATCAAAGTGCTCAACTCACATTGCACTTTTAGAGGTCCTTTTGGAAAGGCCTTGGTACTAAGGTTAAGCTTAGCACGACTTTCCATCCTCATATAGATAGCCAAGCCGAGAGGACCATTCAAACTCTCAAAGATATGCTTAGAGCTTGTGTTTTGGACTTTAAGAGTAGTTTGGATGAGCATCTTTCACTTATTTAGTTTTCTTATGACAATAACTATCACTCTTGCATTAGAATGTCAACCTTTGAAGCTCTATATGAGAGGCATTATAGATCTTGGTTGGACGGTTTGACATGGGGAAATTAAACGACCCCAAAAAGTTCCCAAAAACGTGCCTCGGAATGCCTAAAATTTTAATTTTCATATATCTTAAAATCCGTGCACGATATCAAAAATCTGACTCCATATTCTTGTTCAGGGGTAAAAATTATCACGCTCAAAGTCCCATTAAGGTGGACTGCAACTAGTTGCCGATAAGTCTCGAAAGAACCAACCTGTATCCATGCGCTTTCTATACATGTTATAAGGGATTTATACATTCAACATGCCTTTAAGAAAGTAAACAATAATAACAAGCCAAAAGGAAACACATATGGCTAGGCCGTTGGGACCATATTATCTAAAGTACGAGACATGACCATACTTTAATTTACATAGTCTACAAAGCCTTTTGATAAGAAAAAGTATCTGATAAGGGTCGGGACAGGCCCTGCCTCGACTAACTATACAATATAAAAATATAATCTCTAGACACACAAAGCTCCGAAGCAACCAGGAGCTTGGTAACAGTAGCTGGATATCCTGTACTCCTACTGGGGGATCTATTAGCACCTGTACATGCAGCATGAAACGCAGGTAACCCATAAGGGATGTCAGTACGAGATAATGTACTAAATATGTAAGGCAGGAAATACTGTATATGAAGTAACAACTCAAATGAAACTATGCACTAGTATAGGATAAGAGACCACCTATAGTTATGATGTGGGATCCTGTACTTTACCTTTACTGTATAATCCATGCACAACATGTAATACAATTGACCAGCTGATCAATGGCAAATATATATCGGGATTGGCCCTGGCTAGGCTTTTCCTTTCTCCCCTTGGGCTATCCCCTGTGATAGGATCGACCCTGGCTAGGGGATTCTTCCACCCCTCGGGTTAACACCCATCAATATGTAATATACTCTATCTTTCAATTACTTTCGAGATGATTCTTTTGGTGGTCATAATATTAGAGCTGAAGGACTGTAGATGTAGCATGTGACATGTAAATAATGATATAAGATAATACAACAATAAAAATAGTACGTTACACAAATAATGAAATACGTATGAGATGAACAACTCATGAAATTTCTTTAGCAACGAGAGCCCCTGTATCATGGTATCCAAGTACGTATGCAAATTTGAAGGTGACTATGTATGGTAGCATATGACCATGTGAAAGAGTGAAAATACGGTTAATAGTTGTGTCGGAGTTGGTAAGTGCCTTTATATGCCAAGGAAGAATCTAGATTTCATGCCTAGTAATACGAAATCGATTAGCCTTACATACCTCACTGTACGACCTTGCTATTACCTCGAGATAACCTTCCCTTCCTCAAACTATTTATCTACAATATAGTAGGTGATAAAACTAGCATTAACAGCTTATAGATACATCTTGGCAACCTAATCTCATTAAAAAACAATACATGGGCGGCAAGCATATAATTATAAACCCGAGCATAGTCTTTCAATCTTTCCGCCTCTAATCGTATTTTCTGATGCACATTCTCATATACATATCATGTGTATCTTGTTTTAGTGCCATAAAAGTACTACAATATCCCATAAGCACAACATATAACAATTCTACACAACACATAAGTAGGCAACATAACATTATGTCGTCTCGCTATATTTCGATGTCTACAATCCCAAATCTGTTCCAACGTTAACCAAATAGTCCCCACCATATATACACATAAAAATAGTCCTAAAATAGTGAAAAAATAGCTATTAAGTATATGGAGAACGTGAAACAACAATCTCCGATAATTAGCCCACAAGTTCCTATTAAGATCACACTTATGATATCGCACAACAACTCATTTTTAAGGACTGTAACAATAGTCCAGCATCCTTGTCATCTCACTACCAAACTAAACCTTGTTACAAAGATAAATTTTAATTCATAATCTAGCCAACCAAGAAGAGAAAAGTCTCTTCATCAACAAGAAAAGTGCATAACAATCCTTAAGATACATGCTGTCCAAAAATTTCAGCGTAAACACAATCAACCTAGTCTCTTGTTTTACATAACAAAACCATACTAAACATATAAGTATTCTTACTTACCTTTACACTCAAGGTGTAGGGATTCTCGAAGAACCCTAAAAGTCTCTTGTGGCTGCTTGTAAAGTCAAGAAAGAGTTGAGAGAGAACTTGGAAAAACAATCTGACTTTTTTTGTTCAAGTTAAATGACTTGAGTGAGATGCTTATAGGCCCCTTTAAAAGGAGTACTTGACCGACTTAATTTTCCATTATAAGCCTTGTTTTATCAAGTGATCAATATACCATTTTTCTCCTTTCACTTGGACTTTAAGGGGCTCCAAATTGATAGGTCTTTGCTGCCATTTCCCCCCTTTCCCTTAGTTAGTTTGAGCCCAAATTATCAAAGAAATTATGATGTCTTTGGGATATTTTTATATCCTTCTTGGGATGAAAATATAGTCCATTTATGATGCTAAAACATGGCTTGAAGTTACACCCTTAATACGGACTTTATTCATAATCGGACTTGGGCAGATTCGACGTTGGGCCTCATATCTGTCTAGATAGAAAATTTAAGCTAAGAAAGTAGGTGAATCACTTGTTAACTTCCTAAGTTCTACAAGAACCTCAGTTCTCTTACTTTGTTTAGGGCCTTGATCTCCTCAATTTTACATAAAACTTGTATACACTCGACCCTTTTAAGCGTTAGACGTACATATCGCCCTCTAATATGAGATTCAAGCACTTTTAAAAATGGGCGCTAAGTTGACCAAACCATATCATGTTTCATTTTCATAGACTAGCACATGTAAGCTATGGGGTGTTACATACTCCCCCCTTTAGGAACATTCGTCCTCGAACGTTAGCATAATTGGATAGCTTAACTAAGTTTAAATCTTTACTTAAACAAACTTTTGACAGCACACTAAATATTCAATCACACATACCTATTAGTGTCCCAACTCTGCATGTTGGACTTCCTCCTTAGCTTCATATAAGTAAGGGTATTTTGATTCTATCACGTCCTCAGGCTCCCATGTTATCTCTTCTGCTTGCTGATTTCTCTAGAGTACTTTTACTGAAGTTATTTCTTTATTCCTTAGCTCTTAACTTAACGATCTAGAATAGCAATAGGTATCTCTTCATAGGTGAGATCTTCTTTAACCTGCACATATTCAATAAGAGTTATATGGAATAGGCTACCTATGCATTTTCGAAGCATTGAGACATGAAAAACTGGATGAACCACTGAAAGCTCTTGGGGTAGCTCTAGTTCATATGCAATCTGCCCGAACCTCTTAATAATCTTATATGGCCTTGTGTAACGTGGGCTCAGTTTTACTTTCTTACTAAATCTCATAACCCCTTTCATTGGAGTCACCTTTAAAAATAGCCAATCCCCAACTAAGAACTCCAATCCTCTCCTCCTAACATCCACATATGATTTGTGATGACTTGATGCTGTTTCTAGCCACTATTGTATTACTCTAGCTTTTTCCATGGCTTGTTGTACCAGATCCAGCCCAAGCAAGGTGGTTTCACTTACTCCAAACCATCCCATTGTGACCTACATTTCCTTCCATATAAAGCTTCATAAGGTGCCATCTTGATACTTGAGTGGTAGCTATTATTATAGGCAAATTCAATGAGTGGCAAATGGTCCACCCAACTACCTTTAAAGTCTAATTCACAAGCTTGCAACATATCTTCAAGTGTTTGAATAGTGCGTTCTTCTTAACCATCTGTCTAAGGGTGGAAAGATGTACTCAAATTAACTCGTGTCTCTAAACTCCTTTGGAAGGACTTCCAAAACTTTGCAGTGAATTAAGCTTCTCAATCAGATATAATGGAGATTGGGACTCCATGTAGCCTAAATATCTCTTTGAGGTATAACTTTGCATACTCTTCAGTTGTATAATCACTTTTAACTAGTAGGATGTGTGTTGACCTTGTGAGTCTATCAACTATTACCCATATGGAGTCAAACTTCTGAAATGAACGAGGCAACCTAGTAACAAAATCCATATTAATCATATCCCACTTCCATGTTGGAAGCTCTAGACATTGCATATACTCTCCGGGCTTTTGGTGCTCTACTTTGACTTGTTGGCAATTTGGACATTGAGCCATAAATTCTGCAAGGTCCTTTTTCATTCCTCCCCACCAAAACATTCCCTTTAGCTCATGATAAATCTTAGTTAATCCTGGATGGATGGACTATATGGAATGATGGGCTTCTTCCATTATCCTCTTTCTCAGTCCATTAATCTCAGGAACGCATAATCTATTTTGTCAATAAAGTATTCCATTTTGTGTAAGTTCAAAGCCCTTTATCAAACCTGATTCACCTTTTTCTTAAGTCATTGTAGAATAGGATCCTCGAAATTCCTTTCTTTCACCTCTATTACCAATGAATACTCCACAACATTACGCATAACAATCCCTTCCTTTGGGATTTCAAGAAGGCGAACTCCCAAACTGGCTAGTTGACATAGATCTTTAGTCATTCCTTGATTAACCACGGCCTGATCAATAATATTCACAATTGTCTTACGACTTAGAGCATCAGCTACCACATTTGTTTTCCCTGGATGGTATACCATATCAATGTCGTAATCTTTTATTAGCTCTAGCCACCTCCGTTGTCTTAAATTTAGGTCTTTCTGCTTAAAGATGTACTGTAGGCTCTTATGATCAGTACATATGTCAACATTAATCCCATACAAATAGTGGCGCCATATTTCAGAGCAAACATAACTGTTGCTGGCTCAAGATCATGTGTTAGATATTTTCCTCATGCAGTCATAGTTGTCTAGATGCATAAGCAATTACCCTACCATGCTATGTCAATACACTCCCTAAGCCAACTCCCAAAGCATCGAAATACAATGCATAACCCTCGATGCCTTTTGGAAGTATTAGCACAGGTATAGAAGTTAGCTTATTTTTCAGCTCTTGGAAGCTCTTTTAACATGCATCATTCCATTAGAACTTAGTTGCCTTATGTGTTAACTTTGCTAGAGGTGCAAAAATAGAAGAAAAACCTTCAACAAATCTTCTGTAATAACCTATCAACCCTAGGAAGCTTCGAACTTCTGTGAGTGTTGTTGGCCTTGGCCGATCCTTCACGGCCACTATCTTTTATATTACAATCCTTATTCCCTCATCGGACACAATATGACCCAAGAATGCTACTAATTTTAGCCAAAATTCACATTTAGAAAACTTGGCATACAACTGTCGAGTATGAAGAACTTGTAACACCTGTCGTAAGTGATTTGCATGGTCCTTTTCTGATCTTGAATATACCAAAATGTCATATATAAATACTATCACAAATATATCCAAGAATGGCTTAAATACCCTATTCATTAGATCCATAAAAACTGCTGGTGCATTCGTTAGCCCAAATGACATAATAAGAAATTCAAAGTGACCATAGCGTGTTCTGAAAGCTATTTTGGGTATATATTTCTCCTTCACCCTCACTTGGTGATAACCTGATCTCAAATCAATTTTTGAAAAGCATTTGGCACCCTGTAACTGATCAAATAAATCATCAATCCTAGGGAGGGGGTATTTGTTCTTAATTGTCACCCTATTCAATTGTCGATAATTGATACAAATTCTCAAGGTGCCATCCTTTTTACGTACAAATAACACTGGTACACCCCAAGGAGACACAGTAGGTCTTATAAAATCCTTCTCCAATAAATCTTTTAACTGCCATTTTAACTCATGTAATTCTGCCGGGGCCATTCTATATGGAGGAATGGAAATAAGTTGAGTGCCTGGAAGTAAGTCAATACAAAAATCTACTTCTCGTTCTGGAGGTAAGCCTGGTAGTTCTTCAAGGAACTCATCAACAAATTCACTCACCACTTGAACTGATTGAAGAATTGGCGATTATGCCTCCATATCCCTTACTCTAACTAAATGACATATATACCCCTTAGATATCGTCTTTCTTGCCTTAAAATAAGAGATAAACTTACCTTTTGGCACTCTAACATTGCCTTCCCATTCAAGAACTGCCTCATTTGGAAAGTGGAAGTACACTCTCTCAGTTCGGCAATCTACTATGGCATAGTAAGAAGCTAACCAATCCATACCCATTATAACATCGAATTCCACCATTTCTAGCTCAATAAGGTCAACAATGTGTCACGGTCACAAATAATTATTACACAATCATAGTAAATCCTTCTAGCCATAATAGATTCACCAGGTGATGTAGACACTTAAAATGGTTTGTTCAATAATTTAGGTGTTCTCTTAAGCTTCCTAACAACTAGTGGAGTGATGTATTATAGTGTAGAACCAGAGTCAATTAATGCCTCTTTAAACTCCCTCCAGGTAGTCAGAGGTGCATCTATATCTGTGGATTGCTTCCAAGCTTCATACCACAATATAGCCACACCCTTCAATCTAAATGTCGCTAACTCACATGCATAACATCTAAAGTGCATTGAAGCGTGAGGATGAAGGGTCCAAATTATGAAAGTCACATATCCTCGTGCTAGCTGTCTTATTCGCACTACCTGCACCTACAGCTGGACCTTCTTGTTTTGACCTTGGCCAGCAACTATACGAGTCAGTAGTTGGACTACATTTCTCAGTTACTGCACTGTAGCATCAATAGGTGATTATGCGGGAATTTCACTGCTTCCTGGTTCATCAGGAGCTAGAGGAGTTGGAGATGTCTGTCACAGAGACTCATCTTTAGCCTCATTTCATTGTCTAACCCGAATGGGTATACCAACCACCACTTTTACTTCCTTCCCTTCACCTTTGTTTTTCCTGGTTCTTGGCATACTTGCTGTACAAAACAATTTAGAGGTCAGACACAATCCACCTATTACTCTTGGCTCTATGGCACGATCTAAAGAATGAAAAGAAAGTAACAACTCCTAAATGCCACATAGCCTCTTGCTTATAAATATGGTCCATAACATATCGATAAACAAGACTCTACATAGACACAACTTTGTAGACTCCCTAGGCTGACCCGCTCTAATACCACTTTTGTCACGCCCAAAGTCCCGTTATGGAGGACTGACACCCATTGTCGATAAGGCTTGGGAGAACCAACCTGTATCTATGTGCTTTCTATATATATTATAAGGGATTTCTACACTCAACATGCCTTTAAGAAAGTAAACAGTAATAACAAGCCAAAAGGAAATGTATATGGCTAGGCCATTGGGGCCACATTGTCTAAAGTAGGAGACATGAGCACACTTTAATTTACATAGTCTACAAAGCCTCTAGATAAGGAAAAGTACCTGATAAGGGTCAGGACAGACCCTCCTTGAATAACTATACAATACAAAAATATAAGCTCGAGACACACAAAGCTCTGAAGCAACCCGGAACTTGGTAACATCAACTGGATATCCTGTATTCCTACTGGGGGATCTATTAGCACCTGTTCCTCCAACATGAAATGCAGGTCCCCCATAAGGGACGTCAGTACGAGATAATGTACTGAATATGTAAGACAGGAAATACTGTATATGAAGTAACAACTCAAATGAAACTATGCACTAGTGTAGGATAAGACACCACCTGTAGTTATACTG
>JAABOM020059315.1:0-12970 GCA_011800125.2 Solanum clarkiae
ACATTAGATGAGGAGGACTATCTCCCACTATTCATGAACCAGTATAAAGAACCTGAAGTCTCTAAGGTAAACAACGATGAGCACAACATGACAGAGGATCCTATCCCAGAATGAAGGCTAGAACCAGCGACCATATCTCCAAAGCAAGTTGGAACTGGCTTTCACACTTTCACCCTCTAATATGCCAAAGTCTCAAAGTGGCCTCAAAGAATCCAAGACTTCTACACATGGATGGTCATCAAAAATTTGGTCGAGCGTGAGAAGTACATGATCCTGTTAGAGTTCACTTCAAGGTTCTCTAGCATTCTCAGAGATTGGTGGAATAAGATAGGATTGCAAGATTGCAACTACTTCCTCACATCTCAAGACTTCACAGGCAACCTAAACATCCTCATGGAAATCTTTTGTGGAGATATCGGCCAATGAAGAGAGAAGCAACAGAGACAGATCTTTGAGATGAAATGCATATTGTATGATAGAAATGTCATCGATATCCATTTCTAGAAGATGGCAAGAATCTACTTTGAGCTATGAGGAGACCCTAGTTTGACGCAAGCATTCGTGTCATCACTGCCTAAAATCTTAGCAGGGAAAGCCATAATGATCATAGAAGAAAAATTCATGACCATAACTGCCCCGCACATCGACTATATTAGGCAGGCGATCTTGTAAGCACTGGACAGCATTTGCACAGAGAGATTTGTTTTGTAGAAGATTGTCTAGAGCAACCCGGCACTTGACAGGGAATGCAGTAGGAGTGACTTAGTCACAAAGTTCGACTATGCGTGCTCAAGCCGCCGAGCAAGATGAAAGGTCCACAAATATTATAGGAGGTTCAAGCTACCTAGACCTCTAGATGCAAGGTCGAGGATGACCCGGCGTACCAGATACTTCAGGAGAAGAAGTCCAGGAAACCATGACAAAATAAATCAGTGCTTCCTATGCGATAAACCTGGATACTTTGCCAAAAACTACCCTCATTCCAAAAAATCAGTCAAGACTCTCCAACTGTTTGATGAAATAGCTAACCACAAAGGAATCTATCTCAGCAAAGATGACGACCTAGCGTCTATGTTCTCCATGGAGGATGAACCAACAGGTGAAACACTCTTCTCCTTAGAAGTGTACGAAGCAGCAGAGGAGAATAGTAACACCATTGTTGAATCCGGCCACAACATTTACCAAATATTGGAACAAGGAAAGAACAACAAGGTTGGCACCCTGCATGTTCAGCTGGCCATATTATCATTCAAATAGGATAAGCTGATGCATGTAATCGCACTTATAGATGTAGGGGCCACATCATCCATCCTCAACCCAGCAGTCCTACCCGATAATCACTGGATTTATCACTTTCAAAACTTCAGTACCCCATCAAAGGAAATCCTGACAACCAAGCTAACCACCAAGCACCTGGTCGTGATTGTGTTCTTTCTAGGTTTAAAATTCAGGACCAAGCTCCTTGGTTCAGCAATCCTTGGAAGAGATCTCATCATTAGGTTTGATATCTATAGACAACTCAAGGATCGCCTTGAGATCAGAACAAGGGGAATAGCTTTCAGGAAACTGTTTAAGCCATATACAACTTCCTCCAAGTTATTTCACCTCTACGGTGAAGACATTAAAGCTGAAAAATCCATATCCATCTAAATGATCAGAAGACCACCAACACCTCTAGATGGAATGGCAGACCACCCACTGGAATTGTTCACCTACTTCGGGGATCCCTTTGATCCATCAATCATGGCAGATAGAAGGACGTTCTACGAACTCCAACTATATTGATAGTTCACCCGGAGTACCCATTCTTCCACGTATGCATTCTCATGGCAGATAATTTTTCCTAGGAACTCATACGGATGTTTTGGTACTTATGTCACTAATATCATATCCTTATGAGGTTCAAGTGCAACCTGTTCAGGGATTTCGGCAGAATCACACCACCCTTACAGAAGTTCCTACTTTGGTACCAACCAAGATGATGGTAGGTGCGTTGTTTCAAAAATTCCTACGAGGCTAAGATCTTCATGTTGTACAGGTCAGTGAAGATAATCAACAGATAGGTCCAGGCTCGACCGAAAATTTCCTATGTTGGAAATTCCCCATCTCTATTTTGTCCTTGGAAGATGAGTATCATGAAGCACATAGATTCATCTTCTGGTAGAATAGATGTATCCCTAAGGAAATGTGGCCCAAAGAAGGAGCACGATGGAACTATACTGACGACCACCCTCATGGGGAGGAGGTCCAACAAGATGCTAAAGAATACAAGGTTCCATATAATATCATCAATGATCAGGTCACTCAAAAAATGACCAGCATCAAGTTGAATCTTCCGCCATAAAAATGGGATCACAATGTTGCAGGATCATTGAGCAGGAACAGATACTTAACCAGATAACTCAAAAGAGGCCTTGAGAATAAAGAGTTGAGCAAGAAGAAACACAGCGTCAATTGGTGAATAGAAGAAGGATACTCTTACATATGCCGATAACACATTCAACGTCTGCATAGTCCGATGCTATACGATGACATGTGCAAGTTTCACCATACAAAAATTACCACCTCCACCAAATCTTACCACTCACCCAAATTACCCGCCAAAATTACCTCAACTTCCTCACCAAGTTTACCCAAAGCTTTGTCACCAAGTTAGTCGCAATTCTTTGCCACCAAGCTTACCCAAACTTTGTCCCCAAGCCAGTCGTAATCCTTTCCACCAAGAATATCACAAACTTTGTCCACAAGCCAGCCGAAATTCTTCATCACCAAGTATATATACCAGCATCGTACCCACCTACTTGAAAGCCGCCTACAAGTAGCTTGCGCACCTGCTTGCATGCTACCAAAAAGTAGCTTACCCACTAGCTTGTCAAATGTCTACAAGTAGCTTACACACCTGCTTGCAGCCGCCTACAAGTTGCTGATTCACCATCTTGCACATGTTGTCACATGCAAGCGTTATGCTTTTGTTTAGCAGTATTCGTTCACATGTTAGGTGGGGCCTACTTTGAATAAAATAGATAAAGATAGTTTGTCTTGATAAGACTTACTATTTTTAGATAGGTTTCCTATTTTTAGAATAAGGTAGGGCCCATCTATTCCTAAAATGGTGTTCCATGTGTGATAGTAGTTTTATGTTAGAGTCAGTTTGTAAGCCCAACCTTCTCCTATAAAAGGGAGGCCAAGTATTAAGCCAGAGAATCAAGATCCGGGACCCAACAGAAAAATATAGAAAGCTTAAGACAAGTCCTTAGTATAGAGTCTAGAGTCTGAGAGAAATATCCTTAGGAACTTCTCTCAAAGTTACTACACTTAAATATACTTTCTCTCTAAATAATAAGATAGTTGGCTAATCTTTATCTTATTCTTCTCTTTTGGGGGAGGGGGGAGAGGGATTATTCGGTCCAGTAGTCTAAAAGGAGTAGAGAGGGATTTAAGGTGACACACCTGCGAGCTCTACTCATCAGAAAACCAATGACTCGATAGGTTACATAATATCAACTTGGCACTACTACAACAATTAATGTTTTCCCTTACGCCACTAGTTGTGCCTATAATAGCCCCTGGAAGTTGAACCAATCCAGGTAAATTGGTACGGCCAAAAAGAGACTTGAGGAGGGCTAAGTTGAAAGGTGTTATAAGTCAGGGAGAGCTACTCAAAGCCCATATGGAAAACATAAAAATGTCGAAAAACCTGGCGTATGGCTTACTGCTTGGTGAGTAAGGTTGCTATTGTTCTTAGAAACCCAGCAGACTTGGGATGGCATGGTGCCTATTATGGATGAGAATGCTAAAAACATTGTTGTAATGGTACCTCAGGTGATCTTGCATAGCATATGACCCCACACCGTCTGTAACCTCTCTGAGCCACCGAGGTCCCGGTCCTGACAGTCCTGTCTGTGGTGTCCTCCTAACCCCCGCTTGCCTCTTCACCACCCTACGCTTTGCTCGTCGGGAAATCGATGACTCGGTAGGTTACACAATATCAACTAAGCACCATAACAACAGTTAATGTTTTCCCTTACGTTGTTAGTTATGTGTACAATAGCCTCTGGAAGTAGAACCAAGCCAGGTAAATTGGTACTAGCCAGAAAAAGACTTGAGGAGGGCTAAGTTGAAAGGGCGTTATAGGACAGGGAGAGCCGCTCAAAGCCCATTTGGAAAGCCCGAAAAAGTCAAAAAACCTACCCTGTGATTTACTGCTTGATCGGTGAGGTTGCTATTGTGCTCAGAAACCCAGTGAACATGGGATGGCATGCCACCTATTATGGACGAGAACGCTGAAAAGGTTGTGGTAGTGGTGCCTCAGGTGATCATACATGACATATAGTCCCACAACGCCTGTAATCTGTCCTAGCCATCGGGGTCCTAGTCTCGTCGATCCTATCTATGGTGTCCGCCTAACCCCTACTCACCCCATCACCACCCTATGTGGTATCAGAGCCAGCCCCTTTTCCATCGCCCCGGAGGGAGGAATGAGGTCTTCATAAGGTGTATGTCATACCACTATGAGTTAACCAGTTATTCAACTATCACCCACTCATTTCAGACATATGATCAACAAATATGGCTAAACATGGTCATCACAATCAAGCAACATGTGAAATTTCATATTTTGGGACAACCTCCGGGAATCCTAATGACAACAACCCCAATTCTCATTCATATGCATAAATTTTTCCATTGGTACTCTTAATACTAATTTCATACACAAAATAATTCGAGAATTCCAAAACACACTAAAGTTTTTGTGCGTAATTTAACCAAGAAATATACCTCAAGAGAAGATGATTAACAATTGAATGAAATGAGAAAAAAAAAGAGGAATCTGAAATCCAAAGTACCAAAGCTTCGCCGAAAAATGATTGTAGGTATGCTAGGAAATGGAATGGAATAGTGCGGAAAGTGTTTTGGGAACAAAATGATAGATTATGTTTTGGAATTAGGGTCAAAATGAATTTTGAACCCTTATATAACAAATCAGGCCAACTTTAAAAATTTTGCGAGTCGGGTCTACGGAACCCCGACTATGGGTCATAGGTCTAACTGTGACCCATAGGTCACTCAACACTTAGAAAAAATTTGAAATTATATCTGGGTACTACGAATCCCAGTTATGACTCGTAACTTGGACTACGAGTCGTAAAATTGGCACATAGAGTGCTAAGTTTAAATCATTATTATTGCCCTCTATGAGGTATGACTACGAGTTATAGTATGCACTACGGCTCGTAGGCCTAGTCATAGAGGCAGCTTCAAATGTTATTTTTTTGAAACTTTCAGGATTTGCTTAACACCTGCAAACCAACATCTAAAAGTACACAATTATCCCAAAAATACAACTGATTCGATGTCTTCAAAATCATAACAAAACACAATCCACTACCTAGAATTTCTCAGAATCAAAATAAACTCAAAATAATCCAAAACATGAAAAGTACTTGTGTTGCCTCCTAAGAAGCGCCTTGTTTAACGACGTGGCTTGACTTAGTCATCATCAATCATCAGAAATCCTTAATGGCACACACTTCACTTTTGAGCTCATTCCGGTGCTTCATTAACTGGCGAATATCAAAAATAACCTCTACATCGTTGGCCCTAAACCTAAGTTAACCAGAATCCATGTCCATAAAAGCTCTTCCTGTGGACAAGAACGGCCTCCCCAAAACAATAAGGACCTCAAAATCAACCTCACAGTCAAGAATCACAAAATCTGCTGAAAAGATAAACTTATGTACTTTTAACAACATCTCGAGAAGGATTCCCTCCAGCTTTGTAATTGTTCTATCCTCCGTGAGTAACCATATCCTTATGGGAGTAGGAGAACCAAGATTAAGCTTTTTGAAAATAGCAAGAGGCATCAAATTTATACTCTCCACTAAATCACACAATACTCTTGCGAACTTGATATCATCGATGGTACAAGGAATGGTAAATGCACTGGGATCTTCCCTCTTTTTGGACTAAGAATTCGGTCATGATAGCACTATACTTTTGGAGCTCTGCGTATGCTATTGGCTCATCATGCGCTTTTTCGTTATCAAATCTTTCATATATTTAGCATACCCGGGCATCTTCTCTAATGCCTCTAAAAGAGGGATGTTAATGGACAGTTGCTTAAACATAGAAAGGAAGTGATTGAATTTAGCATCCTCCTCCTTTTTCTTGAGTTTCTGACGAAAAGGAGGTGGAGGTCTTGGAATACTCTCAGTCATTCCTTGCTCCTTTGCATCTTCACATTGCATCCCATTACTATCCAAACCTTCTTCCTCAACCTCGACCTTGTCATCCATACCCTTTGCACAATCTTCATCAACAACCATTGGCATAGGGGGATTTATGGTGATCTTTCCACTTCTCGTCATGACCACCATGCAATGCCCATAATTCTTTTGATTTTGAATCATATTACTTAGTAAAGTACCCTTTTGGCGTTGGTTCAATTGAGAAAATACTTGACCAAATTATTGCTCCAATTGTTTGATGGCCACCGAAGGAGACTCTCTATCTTTTGATTGATACTTGAAATATCCCATTTTATCATCTTCAAAGTCTTATCTTGATGGTCGGCTTTCTTCAACAATTTTTCAAACATTTCCTCAATCCTAGAATTTCTAGACCCAGCATCATAATTATGGGGAGGCACATAGGGACCTTTCCTTTATCCATCTCTTCGCCCCCACTCGGCCTCCGGTACTCTTTATCTTTCAAAATAATCACCTCGGTTATCTTTATACACACCTCTCTATTTTAGTTCCAACCTTGATTTTCGGAGAACCTTGCCACTAATAGTTCGAGTTGGACCCTTGGGCATTGTTTCGGAAATCTGCCGCTTAATTACTCACAAAGCAAGCGTCCTCATTATAGTAAGTCTCTTCATACATGGGAGCCCTTGGAGGTTGATGAACCACCGCATGAACTTTCTCTTGGTTTTGCTTCAATACCAAGTCCATGCTTGTTCGGAATTGGGAAAGCTCTTGCATGATCTCTTGATTGATTTTGCTTTGCTCCGAACTCATGTTCATCGCACGTGAATTTTTTGTGTTAGCTCTCTTCCATTGACCCTATGCTCTATTTTTCTTGATCACTTGCTCCATTCACTTGGCGAACCATGTAAAGGTTGAGTCAAGAAACATACCTCCCATGATAGTATCGGCACAAGCTTGACTATTCTCATCAAGAGCCCGATAAAAGATCTCCACTAAGGCATCATCAATGATTTTAGGGTCCAGAACCATCCTCAAGCACTTGGTGAACCTCTCCCACGTCGTACTAATCGAAGCACCTGGCAATTGCTCAAAATTTTGGTTTGATCTTTGATCTTAAGCTTTTTGGACCTTGGAAAATATTTCTCTAGAAAGGCTCTCTGTAACTCGGCCCAACTAGTGATCAAACTTTGCGGGAGTTCTGATAACCATATTGTCGCATTTCCAGTAAGACATAGAGGGAACAATCGTAAACCAATAGCATCCATCGAGAGATTTTGTGTACCCATCACACTCTTACAAACAAAAGCAACATTATAGAGATGACTATGTAGATCCTCTGAAGGCAGCCCCGTAAATAACCGATGATTTTGAAGCATTTGTAGGAGACCACTTGACACTGTGTACTTTTTGTCAGATGGTAATAGTGGCAACACTATAGCTCCTGTAACATCCATGGTCATTGGGGTCAAACTATATTGGTTCCAAACATATGCATTTTCATTGAAAGCCCTATAGTGTGGCCTATTTTCCCTTTGAGTTAGGTTGTTATCTCGACCCACATCATCATCATTTCGCTCCATAGCCTCATCAATCGCGATGTCCTCATTCTTTTAGGCTATTCTTCTTGCAATTCGGTGGATCTCCAAATTGATTGGAGCTAAGGGATTGTCTTGGCTCCTTGTGTTGGGCATACAAACCTAGCATACCCTGCAAAAAACCTCAACAACAAAAAAAACAAAAGTAAAATATAAGAGAATCTAGAAATTAATACTTAAACTAACTATTAGTGAAAACAAGTCAAAACCTAGTTGTATTCCCCAGCAATGGCGCCATAAATTTGATGTTCACGCTCTAACAGTAAAGCGGTCGTTATCAAGTATACACATAACCAAAGGTAAGGGTCAAATCCATAGGGAATACAGCGTTTGACTAAATTGACTCACCAACAATCATTTCAAGTATCAATCAACCATATTCTCTTAAAGGGGGATTTTGCAAATTGGAGTGAAATAACTACAAAAATTGTACTAACAATAACAAAGAGACAATCAATTTGAGGATCAACTTGGGAATTGTGTTACCAATGATTCTCTAACTTAAATACCCCGGATAAAACAACCTCAATTGGGACATTGCATGCAGGATAGTAACTTAGGTTCTTCCAGCCCTTTGTTAAAGAAGAAGGTCGAATTTCCCCATGGCGCTTCGTCGGTAACCATGGTGTTCCAACTAACTATTACCTATTGTCCCAGTCAATCTCTCCTTGGTTGGTTGATTAAACGACAACGCATCAATCGAATTATGTCACCTATTTCTTTTTTCTATTCATCACGACTTTGGTCTGGATCATGACTATAGGTGGGATTTGGTATTGGCCACCACCAAACAACAAGCAATCCAAAGGACAATGGATAATACATGTAAATACCCAATTAATGAAATACAAATAATCTGGATTATCTCAACCTAGATACTCATGGTTCCCACAACCCCAAGTTGTGGGGATTCAGCTACTCATAGCTTGGGTAAAAACACAAACAATGAATAAAATAGATATAGTTGAGAAATTATCCAAGGAAAATGAAGAACAATAAACCACCTTGATTTTGGATTCACAAGCATGAATAATGGAGTTGAATTACAAGTGATTTCAATTCGCAAATTGGCTCTTCAAAGTGAAACCCTAGTTGTATACTCAAAATCCTAAAAGATTCTTTCCAAAAAATATTATATTGCCTCTACAATCTGATTCTCCTCTTTAAAAAAATCCTAACTTATACTATTTATAATATTTACAAAAAGGACCTTAAAATAAATAAGAAAATCTGGTCGGTAGCAGTTACAGCTCATAGGTATGACTCATAGGGTGACCTACGAGCCATAGTCGGGCTTTCATAGTCAGCACTTGGTATTTTGGACTTGACCGCTATGATCCATGCTATGAGTCGTTGTCTGGCCTATGATTGTAGTATCTTCTCGTAGTCCAATCTTGCATTTCTTGGTCTAAATTAAATCAACACTGTTAATCACTATGATTGCTCCCTACGACTCATACATGGGCTATGACTCATAGTGGGTCTCATAGGTCCTTAAATTCAAAAAAATCTACTACTTTTTTCAAAGAATAATCCAACCTGTATTTTCTGCAAAAACAAATACAAAACACATAAAACCATAAAAATTCACATTGAAAACGTATAAAACTTGTTGTTTTAGGCACCAAATGTATTGTATTTTGATAGCACATCAAGATAAACATAATCTCAATATAGCATGCATGAACGATAATTGAAGTGAAACATATTTATAAATCATTCAACTTGCATAGAACGTGATCACATGTGGGAAGAGACCTTAACCGACAAAGAATAAGACCAAGTGAGCAATAATTTTGAATCCTGATAATTATCCCTCATTGGTAAAAAAAAAGTGGTTTACTTGCCAAGGTAAACCATACTTCACCTTACAGGAGCCCGTCCCATTTTGGAGAATTAATCCCCCTTACGGGAACCTGTCCCATTTCGGGGTGGATTTCATGATGAATTAAATGGATCCACTAGTACAGCAAGGGTAAAGTATAATCCTATGCGGGCACATAGTTTGAGGAAGGAAGTATGGACCCTTGAAGATAGTCCACGCCGATATCCAATCCATCGGTGCTAAGTCTAATCCCACGAAGTACTTACAATAATTATCATCCTTGCTTTCACATGAATGGCTCACAAGAGGTAAAATCTTGAAAATAGGACTTAACTTCATACTTTCATAATCATAGATAATTTCATGAATTCATAACATACTTGATAACCCTTATTCATCATGAAGTCAGTTGACTTGTAAACATGAAAGTAACTTGAGTATTCTTGACTTGACATTTCATCAAACACTTGGTGGGCACATATGAGTACATGTTCAAATCATGCAACAGTATATTTCATAAAATAGTGAAATAAATGCATCTTAAAGTCATGTAAATCAGCCCACCAACATCATGGTAAAACCCATCATGGGTAACTTGTAAATCACATCAAATCTTTACAATAGTTCATGGATTTCATAGCTTGAATCATGTATAGTCTCAATAGACAAAGATTAACTCATAGTATAAGCTTAAAATAGATATTCATGCATAATCAACAATATTTGATGAAACTCCAACATAAATGATGCTCATATTTCATAATAATAGATACTCATAAGTACTACATCTTGAACTCATGTAATTTTCATAAAATAGGAAGGTTGAACTCTATGGGTGAAAGGACCTAACCCACATACCTTAAACTTGAATTTTCTTGATGTACACTTGAAAGAGACCTGAAGTTTGAATGGAGTTCTTGAGATCCGAAATTAAGATTGAGACGCTAGAAATTAGATGAAATATTTGGTTAAGTCTTGGAGAGGCTTTTGAGAGGATTTTGAGTGATATGGAGTTGAAAAATGACTAAGTATAAGTGTTTCCATGCATAAGTGGGCATGGGGTTATATAACCCCAATGCCCGTGGGACGAAATAGGAAATTAAGGAAAAGTCAATGCTGATCCGTGTCTGGTCCATAATGCTAAACCATCATGAAGGACAGAATTACACTGATCCGCATGCAGTCTGCATTAGGATGTAGATGTGTCGCGTGCCTGCTGGAATTGCATCTTTGCCCCAAAAAATTATCTTTTGATCCAATTGACCTAAAATTCAATCAGGACTATTTTTCTACACAATTTCATGTTGATAAGATTCATCCTCGAATTTTCCAGAAAGATTTGGGATGATGCATTATGTGAGTATTCTCTCATCTAGAGGTATTTTTATAATTTTATTGGGTATAACACTATCTCCCCCTTGAGATCATTCATCCTTAAATGAAGAAGAATTAGATATGGAATCGAGGAATGAATAACAATCAAGACTGATTTCAGCAATCAATAAATCATTAACTCTCTAGATAATCAACAATCAACTCAAGGATGGACAAATAATTCGGATCAAGGGTAAGGACATTACCTCCAACATTCTTGCAATTAGGCATAAATAAATGTAGGTATTTAGCTTTCATATCTTCATCATCTTTCAATATGACTTTCTTAACAAATTGATTTATCTATAGGACTTTGATTGAGGCTATTATTTGGTGCTGAATTTGTAAACTTGATGATCAAGAATCTAGACTAGGATCTCCTAGTAGGACATGTTATCTTTCACTTCAATACTATCGAAGGGATTGTCAATGATGGATCTACCAAACATTTCTTCAACATGGAGACATGGAAAACCATAAGAATCGCGGCTAACTCAGAAAATCAACTCTAACTCATAAGCAACATTCCCAATCCTTCTCACAATTTGATAGGTACCAACATAGTAGGGACTTTGTTTTCCCTTCTTACCAAATCTCATAATACCTTTCATTGGTGACACGTTCAAATATACCCAATCATCTACCTCATACTCCAAGTCTCTCCTTCTCACATCAATGTAAGACTTCTGGCAACTCTGTTTAGTCTTTAACCTTTCTCTAATAACTTTTACTTTCTCCATAGACTAGTGAAAAAGATTAGGCCCAATCAACTCAGCTTCTCAAAATTCAAACCACCCAATTGGTGATCTACATCTCCTCTCATACAAAGCTTCATAGGGAGTCATCTGGATACTTGCATGATAACTATTGCTATATGCAAACTCAATAAGAGGTTAATCTTCATCCCAATTACCTTTGAAATCAAGGGAACAAGCTCTCAACATGTCCTCCAATGTCTAAATTACACACTCTACCAAGACATCTATCTGCGATGAAAGGCAGTATTAAGATTCACCTTTGAACCCATCCCTTTCCGAAAAGATCTCCAAAATTGGGATGTAAATTGAACTCCATTATCTGAGATGATAGATAAGAAAACCCCATAAAACCTCACAATCTCATAGATGTACAACTTAGCATACTCTTTTGCAGTGTCAGTCCTTATGATTGTTAAGAAGTGATCTAATTTGGTCATCCTATCTGTAATCACCCATACCAAATCATGTTGCTTTTGGGACCTTGACAAACCGATAATGAAGTCCACATTAATCATATCCTACTTGCATTCAAGAATCTCAATGTTCTGAACCAATCCACATGGCCTTTGATGCTTAACTTTGAGTTGTTGACAATTTGGGCCCTTGGAGACAAACTCAGTAATACCTCTTTTCATTCCACTCCACCAATAAACTTCATTCCACGATACCAATAAACTTCTCTCAAGTCATGGTACATTTTGGTAACACCAAGATGAATGGAATATCTAAAGTTGTGGACTTTACTCATAATTTATCTTGAACACCATCAATGTTTAGAATGCACAATCTCTGGTATCTCAACACATCATCTCCTCCTTTAGAGAAAATCATCACCTTCTGTTTATGGACAACTTTCTTCAATTGAAGTAAAATAGGATCTTGGTCTTGCTTCTCTTTCACCTTTACTATTATAGCACAGATTTTACAGTAAAGGTAAAGTGATATAAAGAACATATAGTACATGATTCTACAGTATAACTAAGGGTGGTCCCTGATCGTCCGCAGATGCATGGTTTCATTTGAGTTATTACTTTATATACAGTATATCCTGCCTTACATACTCAGTACATTATATCGTACTGATGTCTCTTATGGGGGACCTGCATTTCATGCTGCAGGTATAGGTGCCAGTAGATCTCCCCAGTAGGAGTACAGGATATTCAGCTGTGGTTACCAAGCTCCAGGTTGCTTCGGAGCTTTGCATGT
>JAABOM020059316.1:0-12968 GCA_011800125.2 Solanum clarkiae
GTACAAAACAATTTAGGAATTAGACATAATGCACCTATTACACTTGACTTTATGGCACGATCTAAAGAATGGAAAGAGAGTAACAACTCCTAAATGCCATGTAGCCTCCTTCTTATAAATGTGGTGCACAACATATCGATAAATAAGATTCTGCATAGACACGACTTTGTAGACTCTCTAGGATAATCCGCTCTGATACCACTTCTATCACGCCCCAAGTCCCATTAGAGCAGACTGGCACCCATTGTCGATAAGGCTCGGGAGAACCAACCTGTATCTATGTTCTTTCTATGCATATTATAAGAGATTTCCACCTTTGACATGCCTTTAAGCAGATAAATAGTGATAACTAGCTAAAAGGAAATGCATATGACTAGGCCATTGGGGCCACGGTATTAAAAGTACTAGACATGACCGCACTTTAATTTACATAGTCTACAAAGCCTCTAAATAAAGAAAAATATCTGATAAGGGTCGGGACAGGCCCTGCCTCAACAAACTGTGCAATAGAACACGTAAGCTCTAGACATACACAAAGCCCTGAAGCAACCTGGAGCTTGGTGAAAACAACTGAATATCCTATACTCCTACTGGGAAGATCTACTAGCACCTATACCTGCAGCATGAAATGTAGGTCTCCCGTAAGGGATGTCAGTACTAGATAATGTACTGAGTATGTAAGGCAGTATATACTGTATATAAAGTAACAACTCAAATGAAACCATGCATCTGTTAAAGATTTTGGACTACCCTTAGTTATACTGTGGAATCATGTACATTATGTTCTTTATATTACTTTACCTTTACTGTATAATCTGTGCACAGCTGTAAAACAAATGACCAACTGATCAGTGGTAAACTGCATCGTGTTCGTCCCTGGGCTAGGTTGTACTTAACCCCTTAGGCTACGCCCCTGTTGATAGGATTATCCCTAGCTAGGTGCTATCTCCACCCTTCGGGCTACCACCTATCAAAAACTGTATGCTTTATCTTTCAATTACCTTTGAGATGATTCTTTTAGTCACCATAATATTGGATCTGTAGGACTGTATATGTAACGTGTGACATGTAGACAATTATACAAAATAATATGACAATGAAAAAGAGTATGTTACACAAATAATAAAATGCGTATGAAATGAAACAACTCATGATCTTTATCTAGTAACAAGAATCCATGTAACTTAGTATACAAGCATGTATGTAGATTTGAAAGTGACTATGTATGGAAGCATGTGAACATCTCAATGAATGGTGACACAGTTAATAGTTGTTTCGGAGTTGGTAAGTGCCTTTATGTACCAAGGAGAGATCTATGTTTCATGCCAAGTGATACGAAATCACGTAACCTTACATACCTCATTGTACGGCCTCATTACTACCTCGAGATAACCTTCACTTCCTCGAAATACTTATCTACAACATAGTAGGTGATAAAACTAGCGTTATAGCCAATAGATACACCTTGGTATGCTAATCACATAAGAAAATAATACATTGGCAGCAAGCGGGTGATTATAAACCTGAGCGTATTCCTTTAACCTTTCTGCCCCTAATCGAATTTTCTAATACACATTAGCGTGTATACATCATGTACAACCTATTTTAATGTCATAATAGTATTACAGCAGCCCATAAAGCACAACACATCATAATTCCATACAATCTAAAAATGGACAGCATAACGTTACCTTCCTTCACTACATTTCGACGTCGAAAACTCCAAACTTATTCCAAATTTAACCAAACTGTTCCAGCAATATTACACATATAAATAGACCTAAAACAGTATTATAAAATAACTTAATAAGTCATGAAGTACGTAAGCTAATAGCCTTACATACAACAGCCTGCAAGTTCCAATCAACATGACACTTCAGATAACTCGATAAAACACGCATGTTAAATGAAACCAAAACCAGGGAAGAAAACATAGGGTGATGTTTACAACTCAAACCATGTTAAGAACACCAAGTTCTCTTCATAATAAAACTCACAAACCATAGATAAAACACCAAAACAAAAGGCAAGTGTGCAATAACGTTCTGCCCACACGCTGTCCAACAATTTCAGCAAGCATAACTAGTATCTATCTCTTGTTTTTCATGATGAAACTATACTAAATACACAAAACTTAACTTTGTCTTAAAGTTCATAGGATCGTTAATAATCCTAAAAGAGTCATTTGGATGCTTCACAAAGTTGAGAAAAGTTGAGAGAAAACTTAAAGAGCAAATCTGATTTCTGTGAGGTCAAGTTGAGAAATGACTTTCGGGAGCTGCAGTGACCCCTTTTTATAGTGTGATTTGTCCGACCTAATGAGGTATTCTCAGCCTTAATTCACCAAGTAGGTGATGCAGCTCCTTTCTCCTTTCATTTGGACCTTTTGGGGCTCCAAATAGGTTGGACTTGGACTGCCCATTTTCAGCTTTCTTGTTCGCTTAGATTGGGCCTAGAGTATCGAAGAACTTGTGATGTATTTGGGCATTTTTGGTTATACTTCTTGGGCTGATTATATAGCCCATTTATGATGCTAAAACATGGGCTAAAGTTACATGATTAATATGGACTTTATTCATAATCGAACTTGGACAAATTCGACGTCGAGCCTCGTATTCGTTTAGCTAGCAAATTTAAGCTAAGCAAGTAGGTGACTCACCTGCTATCTTACTAAGTCCTACAAGCACCTCAATTCTCTTAATTCATTTAAGTCCATATACTCAATTCAACACAAAATATGTATACACTCGACTCTCTTAAGCGTTAGACGCACATATAGCCCATTAACACAAGATTCAAGAACTTTTGAAAATTAGCGCTACTTTGACCAAACCATGTCATGTTTAATTTGAATTTTACTAGTATTGTAAGGTATGGGGTGTTACACCCAATCATTGACCTCAAACTCTAAGTCTCACATAACATCTGTTTATTATTTTTGTCGACTCTATGCAGTTCTCAACCTCTCTCAAATGATTTTCACCTTCTCCATAGTTTGATGAAACAAGTCTGGCCCAAATCAACTCAGCTTCATGTACTTCAAATCATCTAAGCGGTGACCTAAATCTCCTCCCATTGAGTGCCTCACATGAGGCCATCTGGATGCTCGAATGGAAGATGTTGTTGTAAGCAAACTCAATCAAAGGCAAATAGTCATCCTAATTACCTTTAAAGTCAATAGTGCAGGCTCTCAACATATCCTCCAATGTATGAATAGTGCACTCTGCCTGGCCATCTATCTGTGGGTGAAAAGAAGTGCTAAGGAGCACCTTTATATCTAAAACCTTCTAAAAAGATCTCCAAAACTAGGCAGTAAATTGAGCTCTACTATATGAGATAATAGATAATGGGACTCTATGCAGTCTACCAGTTTTTTTTATTTATAGTCAGGGATAATACTCCACAGTGTTAGTCGTCTTAACTGCCAAGAAATCAGTGGACTTGGTCATCCTATCAACTATCACCCAAATCAAATCATGTTGTATACGGGACCTTGGTAAGACGGTGACAAAGTCCATATTGATCATCTCCCATTTCTACTCTGGAATCTCAAAGTCCTGATCTACTCCGCATGGCTTTTGGTACTTAACTTTAACTTGTTGGCAATTCGGACAGCTAGAAACAAACTCCACAATGTCCTTCTTTATCCTACTCCACTAGTAAACTTTCCTCAAGTCATGGTACATCTTGGTAGACCCTGGGTGGAAGGAATATCTTGAATTATGGGCATCTGGCATGATCCTCTCTGGAACACCATCAACACTTGGAACACACAATCTGTCTTGATACCTCAATACTCCATCTCCCTCTTTGGCGAAATCCATCACCTTTTGTTTATGCACATCTTCCTTTAATTGTAATAAAATAGGTTCTTGGTCTTGTTTCTCCTTCACCTCCACTACTAGAGATGATGCAGATCCATTATGTACAAGGACTCCTCCTTCGCCTAATTCATCTAGTTGGACTCCGAATCATGCCAATCTATGAACCTCTTTAGCTAACTCTTTCTTCTACTCCTCCACATGAGCGGTGCTTCCCATTGATAACTAGCTAAGAGAATCAACAACCGTATTAACTGTAACTGGGTGGTAGAGGATGCTCATGTAATAGACTTTGAGCAACTCAAGCTATCTTATTTGCCTCAAGTTAAGCTCTTTCTAAGTGCAGACGTATTGCAGGCTCTTGTAGTCTATTAATGCATCAACATGCACGCCATATAAAGAGTGGCGCCATATCTTGAGAGCAAATATCACCACCGCTAACTCCTAGTCATGAGTGGGATAATTCTTGTCATGCACCTTAAGCTATCTAGAGGCATAGGCAATAACTTCTCCCTTCTGCATCAACACACATCCCAGTCCTACCCTTGAAGAATTGCAGTAAATCACAAACCCATCTATTCATTCAGAAAAGGTCAACACTGGTACAGTAGTTAATCGCGCCTTCAACTCTTGGAAACTTCTCTCACATTCATCGGACTATTGGAACTTGACGTTCTTTTGAGTCAATTTGGTCAATGCTGCAAACATGGAAGAAAATACCTCAACAAACCTCCGGTAATAGCCAGCTAATCCCAGAAAACTCCTTAACTATTGGGCATGACTTTCCTCTCCCTATTTATCAAGAATAGATAGAAGCTAATCTAGCATATCTATCGGTGAAGTTGGTCTTGTCTAGTTCTTGACCGCCTCAGTCTTTTGGGTATCCATTTGTATTCCATCTCCTGAAATTACATGTCCTAAGAAAGCCATAGATTTGAGCTAAAACTCACACTTGGAAATCTTTACATATAACTTATTATCTTTGAGAGTCTGCAAAGCGATCCTAAGATGACTGGCATGCTCCTTTTCATCTTTGGAATACACCAAGATATCATCAATGAACATAATCATGAACATGTTTAGATACTATCTGACTACTCGATTCATCAAATCAATAAAGGATGCGGGTGCATTTGTCAACCCAAATGACATTACCAAAAACTCATAGTGACCATATCGTGTTCAAAAAGTAGTCTTCAGGATGTCACATTCACTCACTTTCAACTGATGATAGCCTGATCTGAGGTCTATCCTAGAGAAGACAGTGGCTCCCTGAAGTTTATCAAATAAATCATCAATCCTTGGAAGGGGATACTTATTTTTAATGGTCACCTTATTCCATTGGCATAGTTAATACACATCCAAAGAGAACCATTCTTATTTCGTACGAACAAGACTAGAGCACCCCATGGAGAGACACTCGGCCTTATGAATCCTACTCTAGTAAATCCCTCAACTACTCCTTTAACTCTTTTAACTCTGTAGGGGACATTCTATATAGTGGGATAGAAATAGGCTGGGTATCAGGGAGAACATCAATTTTGAAGTAAATCTCCCTATCAGGCAGGACTCCAGGTAGATCCTCAGGAAACACATCAGGAAACTCACTCACAATTAGGATAGACTCAAGAGAAGGGGGCTCAACATCATCAGACTTAACTCGCACGATGTGATAGATAATCCCTTAGAGATTAATTTTTGGGCTTCGAGGAAGGAAATAAACTTACCCTTCTGGGTAATAGAATCTCCCTTCCACTCAATAATAGGCTTATTCAAGAACTAGAATTTCACAGTTCATGTTTGACAATCAACAGAGGCATAGCAGGTGTGAAGCCAATCCATACTAAGGATCACGTCGAAATCAACCATCTTTAACTCAATCAAATCAACAAGAGTATCCCTATGGTAGATGGATACCACATAATCTCTGTATATCATCTTAGCTCGAATGAACTCACTAGCAGGAGTAGAGATAGAAAATGGCTCAAGCAAGCACTCAGGAAGAATCTCAAATTTACTCGCCACACATGGCGTCACAAAAGAGTAAGTTACATCCAGATCAAGTAAAGCATAACAAGGAAAGGTAAAGACTCGAAGTATACCCGTCACAAACTCTGGTGCAACCACTTGGTCCTATCAATTACCCACCGCATACAGATGGTTTGTCTCACCGTCTGCCCCTGGTGCAACACCTCTTTGATTACCCCTCGCTGGTGGTGCTGTGGTAGAAGTCTGGACCTTATTACACCACATCAGACAATATCTTAGAAAATGACCCAATTGGACACACTTATACCAACCGTTCAATCCATCTTTGCAATCTCACAGATGCATCCTACTATACTTCCCACAAGGTGGCTTCCCTTTAGAGCCGAGAGTCACACTTGCTTGAGATTGTGCACCTTGTGCCCCAAAGTTAGGCTGACCTTGGGTCCTCTTATCACGATTGCAACTTGAGGCTGGTGCACTGGCTAAAGATGGTGCATAGCTAGTACAGCTCTTCTGCAAATAAGACTTATCTCCCTTACTCTACTTAGTCCGGGTAGGCTCCAACCCTGCTAAACTAGCTTTCTTACTCAAATGCTCCTCTCTGTCTTTCTTCTTATCTTCCTCAGTCTGTTGAGCATAAATTATCATCCTTGAAATATCTGTACCTGGAATCAACAATGCCGTCTTGCACTCTCTTTTCGCTTGTCTACCTAACCCAGATACAAGTTTCCTCATTCCTGCTCTCATATCCGGAACCATCTCTGGGCATATCTGGACAATTGGATGAATTTTAGGCTATACTCTTTAACATTCATCCCCTCTTGCTCCAGGTTCACAAACACCTCAACCTTTGCCTTTCTCAACTCTTGGGGAAAAAGTAATTGAGGAATGCACTCTCGAACTCCAACCAAATAGTAGGATCAACATCCTCACCTCGACTCTCTTCCCCACGATTGTACTAAATGTTAGCCACATCCTTGAGATGATAAGCAACAAGCTCAACTCCCCCAGTCTCAGTTGCATGCATGGTTTTCAACGCTTTACATATCTCATCAATAAAATTTTGAGTGAAACGCCCTAAAAACGCCTAAAAAATATTCTCCAAAAATGCTCATAATCATATTTTCCACCAAAGTCCATATATGATATAAAAAATCCGACTTCATAGTCTTGATCAAAGGGAAAAATTGAGTGGGGAATGAGTATAACTCTGATTTTAGAAAACCCATAGCAAGAAATAAAATTCACAAAATTATGAATTCCAGTGGCAATTCGCGCCCTGGCCGCGACGCGCCAGGGGTGCGGATCAGTGTTAAATTTTCCTGAAAATTTTGTTTTGGCCCAAGAGCCTTGAGGTCATAGCCCTATGCCCACATATGCATGAAAATACCTATACTTAGCCATTTTTCAACTCTATATCTCTAAAGACCCTCTCAAAACCCTCTCTAACACTTGATCAAATATTTCATCCAAATTCAAGTGTCTCAAGCTTAAATTTGGATCTCAAGAACTATATTCAAGCTTCAAGTCTCCTTCACATCTATATCAAGGAATCCCCAAATTTAGGTATGTGGGTTTCAACCATTAGGTCTTTTCACCTGTGGTGCCTAATCTTTATTTTTATAAAAATTGCATGTTCTTCAAGTTGTATTATCCACAAGTATCTCTTATTATGAATTTTGATCATAAATTATGTTGGAATTTTGTAGAATATTGATGGTTTATGCATGTGTATCTATTCCAAGCTTATACTATGAATTAGTTTTGTCTATGGAGATATGCATGTTTTGGGTTATGAAACTATAATCTATTACGATATTAGATGATGGATTTAAAGATATCTTACATAGGGTTTTACTATATGTTGGTGGGTTGATTTACATTGAGTTTTCTCATATTATTTCACTCTTGAATTTAGTGATTTTGAACTAGTATTACACACCCTCCAAGTGTTTGATAAATTGTATTAACAAGGATTTTTGAGTTATTGATGAACTATTGCATGATTTACAAGTAAAGTGAAGTTATGATGATTAAGGGATTGTGTATATGCATTAAATTTATGGAAAGTATCTATGATGTTGCAAGCTGACTACACCTTTGTTGGGGGGGTATGGCATGCCTAATCACCTTGTTGAGGGGGTGACAAGCCTCAATCACCTTGTCGGAGGGTGGCATGCCCATACGACCTTGTTGATGGGTATGTACCTCAATCACCTTGTCGAGGGTGGCATGCCCTTGCTACCTTGTTGAGGGGTATGTACCTCAATCACCTTGTTAGGAGGTGGCATGCCTGTACTACCATGTTTAGGGGTATGTATCTCAATAACGTTGTCGGGGGGTAGCACGCCCGTATTACCATGTTTAGGGGTAGGTACCTCAATCACCTTCCAAGGGGGTGGCATGCCTTGGAGTTCAAGTGATAGTTTGATTGGGCTATGATGATTATGGTCTCTTCCTACACAAGTAACCTATATTTGCAAGTTACAAGCATATTTTATCTTAAGCATTGATCGTGCATGCCATTTTGATATTATATTTATTCATTGCTTATGATTATGCATTTGGACTATGTTGCTATTTCTTGTTGCATTGCATCCTATATAGTTAGTTCATTCAAATGATTAATGCATACTCTATACCTAAATGATGTTACCATGTAGGAATCGAAGAACCTCTTGATCATCCTCCACGTGGCTAGTTCGGTGCTTTGGAGATATGCGTTGCTGAGTCCTCAAGTCCGAGGATGCTATATATGTTACTCCTTCCTTTTTGTTATTTCCCTTATGTTGAAAACTTGATACTATGAGGGTGAGCCCCGAGTGTGTCTTGGCCCCTGCTCCAATCTATGTTTAGAGGTGTTGTTGGAACAATTGATGTATTTATACTTTGAGCTTGACTCTTGAGTATTTGATCATTATCCATGACTTCCCTTAGTCCCATTTCCCTTATTTATATCTGTTGTTATTTATTTTTCTTCAGCAACCAAGGATGTGTGTATGATAAGAGGCTTGTTTGGGGTCCCTTCAGGTTCCCATTCACCGTGTCACGTCTAAGCCCTATGCTTAAGTCATGACAAAATTGGTATTCGAGCACTAGGTTGTTAATGGTCCTCAGAATCCAACACACTGTGTTGATTAGAGTCTTATTCATGGTTGTGAAGTACACCACAATTATGAGTAATAGGCTATGGGGCATTTTAGAAAATGTTTTCCTTCTTCATGATCTATGTCATGCTATAGAAGTTAAGGTAAGGCTTTTTCCTCCAATGAGTGTTCTTTACTATTCAAGATCATGTGTATTCCAAGAGAAAAAGTAAGGAGAGCCCGTTTACTCAAGGACCAACCGACTCCTCCCACTTCTCAAGCTCCTCAAGATGGGAGAGTGGCTCATGAAGAGTTCCAAGATGCTATCACCATGTTGGCTGATGCTATGACCAACCAAATCAACTAAGGGGTCCAAGCCCCTCATGCTCCTACTCCACCCTCAAGGGTAAGGAATTTTACTAGGATGAATCCACCGAAGTTCTATGGGTCCAAGGTGTATAAGGATCCCCAAGAATTCATTAATAAGGTGTATAAGGTGTTGTCTATTATGGGGGTTAATTTAAAGGAAAAAACAAAGTTGGCGTCCTACCAACTCAAAAGGGTGGCTCAAATATGGTTCACTCAATGGAAGATGGAGAAGGGGAATGGGGATGCTATTCCTTAGGAGGAACTCAAAGAGGCATTTCTCAACTGGTTATTTCCCATTGAGCTAAAGGAAGCAAAGATGATGGAATTTATGAACCTTAAGCAAGGTTCCATGAATGTGAGGGAGTATTCCCTCAAGTTCAACCAACTCTTAAAATATGCCTCACAATTGGTTGCTGAGCCAAGGTTAAGGATGAACAAATTAGTATTGGGAGTGTCTGACTTGGTCAATGAGGAGTACCATACCGCTGTGTTAGTGGGTGACATGGGTTTGCCCCGCCTCATGACATATGCTGAACAATTGGAGGGAAAAATCTTAGAAAGAGAAGAAATGGTGAGTCCAAGAGGGCTCATTTTAAATATAGATTCCAAAATTCCAAGGGTGGTTGGTTTCGTCAATGCCACAAATTCCAAGGTCATGGGTCTTCTAATGCTCCTAATAGAAGATTTGCTGATGATAACACTATATGCCAAAGGTGTGGTAGGAGCCATAATGGCCCATGTTTGAAGCACACTAATGCTTTCTATGGTTGTGATGAGGTAGTTCATAAGGTGATTGATTGTCCTCGTGCTCAAAACAAAGGTAAAGATAGTCGTCTACAAGTCTAAGGTGTAAATACAGGTCCAAAGGAAAGAGAGGCCAACAAGGGGGTGCTCCAAGGCAAAATAGATTTTATGCTCTTCAAGGGAGACAAGGGGTGGATGAGGTACCTGATGTCGTCCCCTCTATGTTAAAGGTTTTTGATTTTAATGTGTGTGATTTTAATAAGTTGTAATACATGAGTTGGTTAGATTGCATGGGTGCCTTTGACTATCATTTTGGATCAAGGTGCTCAATTCACTTCACGCTTTTGGAGGTCCTTTCAAAGAGGACTTTGTCAAAAGGTTAAGCTTAGCACGACTTTTCACCCTCATACGGATGGCCAAGTTGAGAAAACAATCCAAACCCTTGAGGATATGCTTAGACCTTGAGTTTTGGAGTTTAAGGGTAGTTGGGATGAACATCTTCCACTCATTGAATTTTATTACAACAATATCTACCATTGAAGCATTAGTATGGCTCCTTTTGAAGCTCTTTATGATAGGAATTGTAGATCCCCGATTGGATGGTGTGAAATGGTCAAAATGGCTTTTCTAGGCCCAGATTTGGTCATGGAAGCCTTAGAGAAGGTGAGTTTGACTAGAAAGAGATTGAGAACAGCCCAAAGTAGACAAAAGTGCTACTCCGATCTGAGAAGGAGAGATCTTGAGTTTAAGGTTTGTGATCGGGTTTACTTGAAAGTCTCACCCATGAAGGATGTAGTCGGATTTGGCGAGAAGCGTAAGTTGATCCCAAGGTTTGTAGGTCCTTATAGAGTGTTGAGAAGGATTGGTAAGGTGACCTATGTGTTGGAGTTGCCCATTAATATCAATATGGTTCAACTGGTCTTCCACGTGTCCATGTTGAGAAAATGTGTGGGTGACCTTAGTGTTATAGTGCCCTTAGATGTTATGGGTGTTGTAGAAGACAATTTGACTTATGAGGAGGTCCTGGTAGAGATTTTGGATAGGTAAGTGAAGAGGTTGAGAAACGCGGATGTAGCTTCCGTCAAGGTCCTTTGGAGGAACCAACAAGTTGAAAGTGCCATTTGGAAAGCCGAGGTAGACATGAGAAAGCTATATCATACCTATTCCACTCTACTCAAGATGAATGTACTAATTCAAGCCACTGATATGATTTAAAGTCTTAACTTTCAACCCTTATGTCATTTTGCATGCATTCATGTTCATGTTGACAAGTTTATGGTGATTTTTGACATTCATTTTGAGATTTTTAAAATGATGTTTAAATGCGTTGCTCCATCCATGTTGGGATGAAATCTTCATAATTACTTCTCTTATGTGTATTTCTTTGACATCCAGATACGAATGTTCCCAAGGGGGAGATATTGAAACGCTCCAAAAATGTGCTTCAAAAATGGTCATAATCGTAATTTTGAGATATCTCAAAATCCATGCGTGATATCAAAAATTTGACTTTATATTCTTCATTATTTGGCAAATTGAGTGGGAAATGGATGTCACCTCGATTTTAGAGGACCAGTAGTGAAAAATGAATTTCATAAAATTAAGAATTCCAATGGCGATCCGTGCCCTGGCCGCAATGCGCTAGGCGTATGTATCAGTGTTTATTTTTCCAAAAAATTCTGTTTCGGGCCAAGGTCCTTGGGGACATAGCCCCATGCCCACATATCCATGAGAACACCTATACTTAGCCCTTTTTTTAACTCTATATCACTCAAGATCCTCTCAAAACACTCTCTAACACTTAACCAAATATTTCATCTAAATTCAAGTGTCCCAAGCTTAACTATGGATCTTAAGAACTCCATTCAAGCTTCTAGTCTCCTTCACGTATACATCAAGGAATCACAAAATTTAGGTATGTGGTTTTTAACCAATGGGTCCTTTCACCCATGGTGCCCAATCTTCCTTTTTATGAAAATTTCATGTCTTCAAGTTGTATTATCTATGGGTATCTTTTATTATGAATTTTGATTATAAATTGTGTTGGGGTTTTGTGGAATGTTGATGGTTTACACATGTTTATCTATTCCAAGCTAATACTATGAATTGGTTTTATTTATGGAGACTATGCATGTTTTGGACTATGAAACTATGATCTATTATGAGATTTGATGACAGACTTCAAGGTATCTTACATAGGGTTTTACTATATGTTGGTGGGTTGATTTACATTGAGTTTTCTCATATTATTTCACTCTTAAATTGCATGATGTTGATCTAGCATTACACAGCCACTAAGTGTTTGATAAAATGTATTGATAAGGATTCTTGAGTTATTGATGATCTATTGCATAGGTTACAATTCAAGTGACATTATGATGATTAAGGAAGTGTACGTATGCATTGCATTTGTGGAAAGTATCTATGGTGTTGCAAGTTTATCACATCTTTTTTTGGGGTGGCATGCCCAATCACTTTGTTGAGGGGGTGACAAGCCTAATTACCTTGTCGGGGGTGGCATTCCTGTACTACCTTGTTGAGAAGTGTGTACCTCAACCACCTTGTGAAGGAGTGGCATGCCCATACTACCTTGTTGAGGGATATGTACCTCAGTCACCTTTTCGAGGGGTGGCATGCTCGTATTACCATGTTGAGGGGTATGTACCTCAATCACCTTGTCGGGGGTGGCATTCCCATACTACCATGTTGAGAGGTAGGTACCTCAATCACCTTTCCTGGAGGTGACATGCCTTGGAGTTCAAGTGATAGTTTTCTTGGGCTATGATGCTTATGGTCTCTTCCTAAACATGTAACCTGTATTTGCAAGTTATATGATTTACAAGCATGTTTTACCTCAAGTATTAATCATGCATGCCATTTTGATATTATACTTATCCATTGCTTATGATTACCTTTTGGACTTTGTTGCCTATGTCTTGTTGCATCGCATCCTAGATAC
>JAABOM020059317.1:0-12968 GCA_011800125.2 Solanum clarkiae
GATTGGCAATTCAGTTTGTTATTGTTTGCGGTGCCCAATCGGCACTAGTCACGGCCCTGGGTTGGGTCGTGACAATAATTTCATTGAATACTAAATTTGTTCCCAAAAAGGAAAGATAAATTAATTTGAAGAATATAAAAAAACTTCACTGAATAAATTTAATCATTTGTATTCTGTTTGAAAAATATAAAAACTTCACCCGTTTATTAAAGATTGTTTTTTGTTCTTCAACAAGAAAAACAAAATGAATTCTAATACAAGACTATAAAATACTGTTGTGAACGGTGTTGCCGTTGCTACAATTAGGCACTTGTAATAACCCTCCATATCATTTCTATAGTTTTGCAGTTATTTTTTTGATTTAAGCATGTGTATAGTGACCTCGTACCATTAGTAATTTGTTGGGACTGTTGGGATGATTATTGGTTGAGTTATTTGGGAGTTATGTAGATTTTTGAGTTAACCGGGAAACTATACCTATAACCTGAGTTTTTGGTAAAGTCCGAGTAAACAGCCTCAAGCAGAATTCTGACGATTTCATTAGCTCCGGAACGGTCGAATCAAGCTAGGAGCATGTTCGGTATAGTTATATCATGTTTTGCAAATTTAGCCATCGAAAACCGATTAAGAGTTGACTCAGTAACCCCTCGAAAAATGTGCTCCGAATAAGAATTTTGATTGTGTGGTTAGCTCTGGAACGTTGAGTTTGATCTAGGCCGAACCTTCATTTTATACTGGGGACTTCCATATGCGATTTGACTCCCTCGGGGCTTTCCATTAAAAGTTGCATATAAGTAAGTGAAACGCACTAAAATGTGCTTCGAAAATGCCCATAATCTTAATTTCAATATATCTCAAAATCCAAGCATAATATCAAAAATTCGACTTCATATTCTTGATCAGGGGGCAAAATTGAGTAGGAAATGGGTATAACCCAGATTTTAGAGGATCCGTAGTGAAAAATAAATTTTGCTAATTTTCAATTTCTAGAGAGGATTCGCGCCCTGGATGCGGCGCGCCAAGGGCGCAGAGTAGTATTACTTTTGGTGTGCGTTTGGTCCGTGTCGCGGACTGGACGCGGACCAGTACATTTTTTACCTTAATTTTTCCTGTGTCGGCCAAGCATTGGGCTCATAGCCTCATGCCCACTTATGCGTGAAAATACTCGTACTTAGTCATTTTTCAACTCTATATCACTCAAAACTCTCACAAATACCTCTGTAAGACTTAATCAAATATCTCATTCTAATTTCAAGAATTTCAAAATTAATTTTGAAACTCAAAGATTCACTTCAAGCTCATCTCAAGAAAATCCAAGTTTGAGGTATATGAGTTTCATCCATTGGGTCCTTTCACCCATGGAGCCCAATCTTCCTTTTTATGAAAATTTCATATTTTCAAGTTGTATCATCTATGAGTATCTCTTATTATGGATTATGATTATAAATTATTTTGGGGTTTTATGAAGTGTTGATTGATTATGCATGTCTATCTATTTCAAGCTTATACCATGAATTGGTTTTGTCTAGTGAGATTATACATGTTTTGAGCTATGAAACTATGATCTATTATGAAATTTGGTGAAGGATTTCAAGGTATCCTATAAGAGGGTTTTACTATATGTTGGTGGGTTGATTTGCATTGAGTTTTCTCATATTATTTCACTCTTGAATTTGCATGATTTTGAACAAGCATTTATGACCCACCAAGTATTTGATAAAATGTCTTGACAAAGATTCTCATGTTATTGGTGATCTATTACATGATTTATAAGTCAAGTGACTCTATGATGATTAAGGGCTTGTACGTGTGTATTGAATTCATGAAAGGTATCTATGATGTTGCAAGTAGACCACACCTTGTTGAGGGGGTGACGTGCCTCACTCACCTTGTTGAGGGGGTGACATGTCCCAATCACCTTGTTGAGGGAGTGACATGCCTCAATCACCTTACAAGGGGGTAACATGCCTTCAATTTCAAGTATTAGCTCTCTTGGTATATGTTGGTTATGGTCTCTTCCCATACATGTGATATGTACTATGCAAGTTATAGAATTTACAAGAATGTTTTACTTCAAGCATTGATCACGCACGCCATATTGATATTATACTTATCCATTTCTTATGATTTTGCATTTTATCTATATTGGCTTATGTCTTGTTATATTGCATCCTGCATACTTAGTATATTCAAATATACTAACGCATACTCCATGCCTACATGATATTACCATATGGGGACTGAAGCACCTTTTGATCATACTCCACGTGGCTAGTTTGGTACTTCGGAAGATAAGCTTTGGTGAATTTTCAAGTCTGAGGACACTATCTATGCTACTCTTAGTATTTAATATTTATGTTGAACACTTGATACTATGAGGGCGAGCCCAAAAAGTGTCTTGACCCCCGCTCCATTCCATGTTAGAGGTGTTGTTGGATATTTGATGTACTTACGCTATGAACTTGACTCTTTTATTTTTTTTATAAATATTAAGACTTCCCTTAGTCCCGCTTCCCTTATTTATAACTCTTGTGTTGTTTATTTAGCTTCCAAGAGGAAGGATGTGTGAATGATATGCTAAAAGGCTTGTTTTGGGTCCCTTGGGGTTTCCATTCGCCATGTCACATTTAGGCCCTAGGCTTGGATCGTGACAAACTTGGTATCAGAGCCCTAGGTTGTTAATGATCCTCGAAAATCCAACACATCATATCGATTAGAGTCTTATTCATGGTTGTGAAGCGCGCCACAACTATGAGTGGGAGGCTATGAGGCGGTTTAGAAAACATTTCACTTCTTGATGGTCTATATCGTGCTTTAGATATAACTGTAAGGCTTCTTCCCTAATGAATGCTCTTTACTTTTCTAGATCATGCCGATTCTAAGAGAGAGACTAAGGAGAGCTCGTACACCGAGGAGCAACTGGCCCCTCCCGCTCCTCAAGGTGGAGGGGTAGCCCAAGATGAATTCTGGGATGCTATTGCAATGTTATCTTGTGCTATGACCAACCAAATTCACCAAGAGGTCCAAGTCCCTCATGCTCCCACTCCAACTTCTAGGGTGAGGGATTTCATTAGAATGAACCCACTAGAGTTCCATGGATCCAAACCGGATAAGGATCCCCAGGAGTTCATCGATGAGGTGTACAAAGTGCTATCTATTATGGGGGTCAATTCTAAGAAGAAAGCGGAGTTAGCGGCCTACCAACTCAAGGGGGTGGCTCAAATTTGGTTCATCTAATGGAAATTGGAGAGGAGAGATGATCATGCTATTCCTTGGGAGGAATTCAAAGCTGCATTCCTTAACCTATTCTTTCTTTTTGAGCTAAGGGAGGCTAAAATGATAGAGTTTATGAACCTTAAGCAAGGTTCTATGAGTGTGAAAGAGTATGCCCTCAAGTTCAATCAACTCTCCAAGTATGCTCCACAATTGGTTGTTGAGCCGAGATCAAGGATGAACAAATTTGTCGGGATTGTCCAACTTGGTTTATAAGGGGTGTCATACTGCCATGTTAGTGGGTGATATGCATTTGTCACATCTCATGACATTTGCCTAGCAACTAGAGGGTGAAAAACTTAGAAAAAGAAGAAGTGGTGAGTCCAAGAGGGCTCGTTTTGAAGGTAGATTCCAAGGTTCCAAGGGTAGCCGGCTTCCTTAAGGCCATAAGTTTCAAGACCAAGGATCTTCCAATGCTCCTAATAGGAGATTGGCTAATGATTATCCAAGATTCCAAGGTGGTGGTGGTGGGATGCCTAACCCTATGTGCCAAAGATGTGGTAGGAACCATAATGGTCCATGTTTGAGAAACTCTAATGCTTGCTATGGTTGTGGTGAAGTGGGTCATAAGGTGATTGATTGTACTCATGCTCAAAACAAAGTTAGTGATAGTTGTCCACAAGGCCAAGGTGCAAATGCGGGTCAAAAGGGAAGAGGAGGCCAACAGGGGGTGTTCCAAGGCAAAATAGATTCTATGCTCTTAAAAAGAGAGAAGGGGTGGATGAGGTGCCCGATGTCGTCATTGGTATGTTAAAGGTTTTTGATTTTGATGTGTATGCATTGATAGACCCGGGTGCCACTCTTTCTTTTATTACTCCTTTTGTTACCAAAAAGCTTTATGTTAGTCCCGAATTGTTGTGTAAATTTTATGAATTGTCAACCCCCTTTGTGAGTCATTTGTTGCTAAAAGAGTCTATAGAAAATATCTCGTGTGCTCATATTGCATATAATCTTGCCTTGTGATTTTGTTGAGTTAGATATGGTGAATTTTGATGTCATTCTTGGGATGGATTGATTGCATGCATATTATGCTTCTATTGATTGTAGAACCTGTAGGATTATATTCCAATTCCCTAATGAGCCCATCCTTGAGTGGGAAAGTCATGATGTGATAGTCAAGGGTAGATTCATTTTTTGACTTAAAGCCCAAAAGTTGATTTCTAAAGGTTATCTCTATCATCTTGTGAGGGTTAGGGATATTGAGTCCAAAGTCCTTCCTATTGAGTCAATTTTGGTGGTTAATGAGTTTCTTGATGTCTTTCCCGATGAGCTTCCTAGAATTCCTCCGGAAAGGGAAATAGACTTTGGTATAGACCTCCTTCCTGACACTCAACCCATTTATATTTTTCCTTATTGTATGACCCCGACGGAGTTGAAGGAGCTGAAGGAGCAATTGAGGGATTTGTTGGAAAAGGTTTCATAAGGCCTAGTAAGTCACCTTGGGGTGCATCAGTGATATTTGTGAAGAAAAAGGATGATTCTCTTAGAATGTGCATTAATTACCGACAATTTAATAGAGTTACCATAAAAAAATAAGTACAAGTACAAAGGATCGATGACCTTTTTGATCAACTTCAAGGGGCTAGTCACTTTTCTAAGATTGATATTAGGTTTGGGTATCGCCAAGTGAAAGTGAGGGAGTGTAACATTCCCAAGACGGCTTTCCGAACAAGGTATGAGCAGTTTGAGTTTGTGGTTATGTCCTTTGGGTTGACTAATGCACCATTATATTTATGGATCTCATGAATAATGTCTTTAAATCATACCTTGGCTTGTTTGTGGTGGTTTTCATTGATGATATCTTGATTTATTCCCATAGTGAGGAGGAACATGTAAATCACTTGAGGGTGGTGTTGCAAATCTTGAAGGAGGAAAGGTTGTATGCTAAATAGGAAAAATGTGAGTTTTGGTTGAAAAATATTGCTTTTCAAGGGCATGTGGTGTCGGGTGATGGTATTAAGTGGATCCTAAGAAGACGGAGGTGATTAGAAATTGGCTTACACCTTTGACTCCAACGGATATTAGAAGTTTCTTGGGTTTGGAGGGTTATTATCGGAGGTTTGTGAATGGCTTCTCTTCTATTGCTTCTCCTATGACTAAGTTTGACACAAAATAAGGAAAAAATCATGTGAACCGATGATGTGAGAAGAGTTTCCAAACTCTGAAAGATAAGCTTGTCTCTGCACCTATCTTGGCGCTACCGGAAGTGTTGGAAGGATTTGTTGTATATTGTGATGCCTCAAAAATTGGTTTGGGTTGTGTTCTGATGCAAAATGGTAAGGTGATAGCATATGCCTCTAGACAACTTAAGGTGCATGAGAAGAATTATATCACTTTCCCCATGATATTGAATTGGCGGCCGTAGTATTTGCTTTGAAAATTTGACGTCATCACTTGTACGGGGTTCATGTTGATGTATTTACCGACTACAAGAGTCCCTAATATGTGTTCACCCAAAAAGATCTTAACTTAAGAAAAAGAAGATGGTTAGAGCTCTTTAGTGATTATGATATGATTCTGCATTGTCACATTGACAAAGCTAATATTGTGGCTGATGCTCTAAGTAGGATGTCTATGGGTAGTCTAGCTCATGTTGATGATGGTGGCAAAGAGGTGGCTAGAGAGATTCACCGGTTGACCAAATTGGGGGTTAGGTTGGATGAAGTTGACAACGGTGGGGTAGTGGTTATTGATAGTTCTAAATCTTCCTTGATTGAGGAGGTAAAGGCAAAACAAGATCTTGACCTCGTTTTGCTAGAATTGAAGGCCTTGGTGAGAGGTGGTAAAGTGGGTGTTTTCTCCCAAGGGAAAGATGGTGTTCTTAGGTACCAAGGTAGATTATATGTGCCAAATATGGATGACTTGAGAGAATTGATCTTGAAATAGGCCAACAATTCATCCTATTCCATTCACCCTGGTTCTACAAAGATGTATAGAGACTTGAGGGAAGTGTATTAATGGGGTGGTATGTAGAGGGACATTGCCAAGTTCATATCTGGATGTCATAATTGCCAACAAGTGAAGGCCAAATATTAAAGGCTGGGTGACATAGCCCAAGATATAGAGACTCCTACTTGGAAGTGGGAAGAGATTAACATGGATTTTGTGGTTGGGTTGCCTAAGACTAGGAAACATTTAGACTTTATTTGGGTTGTTGTGGATAGAATGACAAAGTCGGCTCACTTTTTACGAGTTAAAACCACTTAGGGTGCTGAAGATTATGCCAAGTTGTATATACATGAGTTGGTAAGATTGCATGGGGTGCCCTTATCTATCATTTCAGATCGTGGTGCTCAATTTACTTCTCACGTTTAGAGGTCCTTCCAAAGAGGTCTCGGTAGCAAGGTTAGGCTTAGTACAACTTTTCATTCTCAAATGGATGGTCGAGCCGAGAGACTATCCAAACTCTTGAGGATATGCTTAAAGCTTGTGTTTTGGAGTTTAAGGGTAGTTGGGATGAATATCTTCCACTCATTGAGTTCACTTACAACAATAGCCACCACTCAAGCACTGGTATGGCTCCCTTTGAAGCTCTTTATGGTAGGCGCTATAGATCCCCAGTTGGGTGGTTTGACGTAGGGGAAATGGCTTTGCAAGGTCCAGATTTGGTCAAGGAATCCTTGGAGAAGATGAGATTTGTCACAAACCAAGCCTAGGGCCTAGATGTGACACGACGAATGGGAACTCGAAGGGACCCCAAAAAAGCCTCTTAGCATATCATTTATATATCCTTGGTGGTGGAAGCAATTAAACAATAACAAGATAGTATAAATAAGCATAAGGGACTAAGGGAAGTCTTTAATAGCATAAAATATAGAAGAGCCAAAGCTTAAAGCATAAGTACATCATTTGTTCCAACAACACCTCTAACCATAGATTTGAGTTGAAGCCAAGACACTTTCCAAGCTCACCCTCATAGTATTAAGAGTTCAACATAAAGAGTAACAAAGAAAGAGCAGCACAACTAGTGTCCCTGAACTTGAGGACTCACCAAAGCTTATCTTCAAGATGCCAAGAGTAGCCACATGGAGCATGATCGTGAGGGGCTCTCGTTCCTACATGGTAACATCATGTAGGCATAGAGTATGCGTTAGTACGTCTGAATGTACTAAATGTGTATGATGCAATACAACAAGAGATAGTGAACATAGTCAAAATGCATAATCATAGGCAAGGAATAAGTATAATAACAACATTGCACGCATGACCAATGCTTGAAGTAAAACATGCTTGTACAAAACATATTACATATGTAGTAAGAGACCATTATCATAGACCAGGCAAATTATTACTTGGAATCCAAGGCATATCTCCCCCTTGGAAGGGGATTGAGGTATCCACCCCTCAATTGATTGATGGGCATAACACCCCTATCATAGTGGTTAAGGTATATACCCCTCAACATGGTAGATGAACATAGCACCCCCCATCAAAGTGGCTAAGTATATATCCCTTAACATGGTAGATGTACATAGCACCCCCCCATCAAAGTGGTTGAGGCATATCACCCCCTCAACAAGATGCGGTCAACTTGCAACACTATAGATACTTTCATAAATTTAATACTTACATACAATCCTTTTTTCATCTTGGAGTCACTTAACTCATAAGCCATGTAATAGACCATCAACAACTTAAGAATCCTTAACAAGACATTTTATCAAATTCTTGGCAGGTGTGTAATGCTAGTTCAAAATCATGCAATTCAAGAGTGAAATCATGTGAGAAAACTCAATATAAATCAACCCACCAATACTTAGTAATACCCTTATGAGAAATACATTGAAACCCCTTATAAAATCTCATAATAAATCGTAGATTCATAACTCAAACATGCTTAAACAGTCAATATTTTGTGAAACCCCAATATAGTTTATAATCAAATTCATAATAAGAGATACCCATAGATAATCTAACATGAAAACATGCAATTTACATAAAAAGGAAGGTTGGGCACCATGGGTGAAAGGACCCAATGGTTGAAATCCACATAACTCAAATTTGGGAATTTTTTGATGAAGATTTGAATGAGAACTTGAAGCCTGAATGAAATTCTTGAGATCCGGAGATGAGTTTGGGACACTTCAATTTGGATGAAATATTGAGTGATGTAAAGTTAAAAAATGGCTAAGTATATGTGTTTTTATGCATAGGAGGATATGTGCCCAAGGCCCAAAGCCTTAGGCCAAAACAGAAAAACTAGGAATAAAATAACTCTGATCCTTGCTCCTGGCGCGTTGTAGCCAGGGAACAGATCAACACTGGATAAACAAATTTTGGAAAAATTATTTTTCACTACGATTGATCTAAAATCAAGGTTATACCCATTTCCCACTCAATTTTGCCCCCTGATCACGAATATGAAGTCGAATTTTTGATATCACACACAAATTATAAAATATATGAAAATTACGATTATGAGTATTTCCAAGGCACATTTTCATGCATTTTTTGGGTGTTTCAAGGTTGATACGAGAGAGATTGAAAACAGCCCAAAGTAGAGAAAAGTCCTACTCTTATGTGAGGAGGAGAGATCTTGAGTTTAAGGTTGGTGATTAAGTTTACTTGAAAGTCTCACCCATGAAGGGTGTGATCTGGATTGGCAAGAAGGGGAAATTAAGCCCAAGGTTTGTGGATCCTTATAGAGTTTTGAGGAGAGTGGGTAAGGTTGCAGATGAGTTGGAATTGCCTATGGAGATGAACATGGTTTATTTGTCTTCTATGTGTCCATATTGAGAAAGTGTGTTGGTGACCCAAGTGCTATAGTGCCCTTTGATGTTGTGGGTGTTGTAGAAGATAATTTGACTTATGAGCAGGTCTTGGTGGAGATTTTGTATAGACAAGTGAAGAGGTTGAGAAACAAAGACGTAGCCTGTCAAGGTTCTTTGGAGGAACCAACAAGTTGAAAGTGCCACATGGGAAGCCGGGGCAGATATGAGAAAGCGAGATCCATATCTCTTCCATTCTACTAAAGCCGAAGGTACTAATTTAAGTCCCTTATATGATTTCAAGTCTTAAGTTTTAACCCTTATGTCATTTTGCATGCATTCATGTTCATGGTAAGAAGTTTATGGTGATTTTTTGACACTTATGTTGAGACCTTTTTTTTTTTCAAAATGATGTTTAAATGCATTTGTTGCATTCATGTTGGGATGAAATCTTCATGATTACTTCTCTTATGCAGTTTCTTTGACATTTGGGGATGAATGTTCCCAAGGGGGAGATATTGAAATGCCTCAAAATGTGCTTTGAAAATGCCCATAATCGTAAATTTTACATATTTCAAAATCTGTGCGTGATATCAAAAATTTGACTTCATATTCGTGATGGGGAGAGGGGGAGGGGAAATTGAGTGGGGAATGGGTATAAGCCAAATTTTAGAGGACCCGTAGAAAAAATAAATTTTGCTAATTTTTGACTTCCAGAGAGCATCTGCGCCCTAGCCGTGAGCACCAGGGCGCCGAGCAGTATTATTTTTGGTGCGCATTTGCTCCGTGTCACGGACTGGATGTGGACCAGTACATTTTTTTCCTTAATTTTTCCTGTGTCGGCTAAGGCTATTGTGGTCAAGGCTCCATGCCCACTAATGCGTGAAAACACCCATACTTAACCATTTTTCAACTCTATATCACTTAAAAGTCTCACAAAAACCTCTCCAAGACTTAACCAAATATCTCATTCGAATTTTAAGGATTTCAAATATCACGACCTAAGCCTAGGGCCTAGACGTGACACAACGAATGAGAACCCAAAGGGAGCCAAAACAAGCCTCTTAGCATATCATTACAATCTTTGGTCGCGGAAGTAATTAAACAACAATAAGAGAGTATAAATAAGGATAAATGGACTAAGGGAAGTCTTTGATAGCTTAGAACATAGGACACTCAAGAGTCAAGATCATAACTTAATTACATCACTTGTCCAACAACACCTCTAGCATAGATTGGGTGGGGCCAAGATAGCTCACCCTCATTGTACCATAGTTCAATATAAAAAAATAACATGAGCAAGAGTAGCATAGCTAGTGTCCCCGAACTTGAGGACTCACCAAATCTTATCTTCAAGATGTCAAATTTGGCCACGTGGATGATAATCGTGAGGAGCTCCGATTCCTATATGGTAACATCATGTAGGCATAGAGTATGCGTTAGTATGTTTGAATATACTAAGTATGTAAGATGCAATACAACAAGTGATAGGTAGCATAATCAAAATGCATAAGCATAAGCAAGAGATAAGGTAATATTAATATGACATGCATGATCAATGCTTGAAGTAAAATATGCTTAGTCATAATCAAAGAACATAAATTCAATGTGGAATATATGTATGCTCAAGCTTAGAAAACATGCTTGAGATGGGCCACAAAGCCACCCACTCGCCTTACGGTATAACCTTTTCGGAGAGTGTTACCAATACCCCTACCTTACGACATAGTCTTTTTGGTAGGTAACATAAGACGTTCCCTACTTTATGATATAATCTTTTAGGTAGGAGCCGTGAATTATTCTACCTTACAATATAATTTTTTCGGTAGGAACCATGAATTAACCTTACAGCATAGCCTTTTTAGTAGGTGTTATAGGATGTTCTTACCTTACGATATAATCTTTTCGATAGGAGCCATGAGTCATTCTACCTTATGGCATAGCCTTTTTGGTGGACTTATAGAATATCCATACCTTACGATATAATCATTTCGGTAGGAGTCAACTAAATTGCTCATCAAACCATCACATTCAAGTATCAGGAAAGAACTTCTCATTTTCCCAAGAACACAACAAACATGGGAGCCCAACAATTCACTTGCAATGCTATTAGTACTTTACCTGAATTTAATTCCCATATATATTCCTTTACTCATCATAAAGTCACTTGACTCGTAAGCCATACAATAGATCATCAATAAATCAAGAATCCCTAACCGGACATTTTATCAAACACTTGGTGGGTGTGTAATGCTAGTTCAAAATCATGCAATTCAAAAGTGAAATCATGTGAGAAAACTTAATGTAAATCAACTCACCAACACTTGGTAAAACCATCATGTAAGATACATTGAAACTCCTCATCAAATCTCATAATAGATTATAGATTCATAGCTTAAAACATGCTTAAACAGTCAACATTTTATGAAATCCCAACATAGTTCATAGTCAAACTCATAATAAGAAGTATCCCCAGATATATCAACTTGAAAACATGTAACTTACATAAAAATAAAGGTTGGGCACCATGGGTGAAAGGACCCAATGGTTGAAACCCACATACCTCAACCTTAGAGATTTCCTTGATGAAGATTTGAATGAAAACTTGAAGCTTGAATGAATTTCTTGAGATCCAGTATGAGTTTGGGGCACTTGAATTTGGATGAAATATTTAGCTAAGTGTTAGAGAAGGTTTTGGGGAATGTCTTGAATAATATGGGATTGAAAAATGACTAAGTATAAGTGTTTTTACGCATAGTAGGGTATGGACCCAAGACACCAAGGCCTTGACCGAAACAGGAAAAATTTGAAACAAAATACACTACTTCGCGACAGCTTCGCGTTGCGGAGCCAACACAAATCGCTTATGAAAATTGAAATTTGACGAAATTTATTTCTTGCTACGGGTCTTATAAATTCGGGTTATACCTATTTACCACTCAATTTTGTCCCCTGAACAAGAATATGACCTCAGATTTTCGATATCATACATGAATTTTAAGATGTATGGAAATTTGGCATTTTCGAGGCATATTTTGCAGGCGTTTTTGGGGCGTTTCATCAACCTTAAATTTGGAACTCAAGAGTTCCCAAAAATGTGCCTTGGAAATGTTCTGAATCATAATTTTCATGTATCTAATAATCCGTGTGTGATATCAAAATCCAACTTCATATTCTTATTCAGGGGGTCAAAATTTAGGCGAAAAAGGGTCTAACCCCAATTTTACAGCAACCGTATCAAAATTCAAAATTCCCAAATACAATTTCCAGAGAGAGATTTTCGCGCACCTGGCATGATGTGTCAAGGGCGCGCACCTGTGTTATTTTTTGTCCAGTTTTGACTTCGGTCCAAGACTTTTAAGTCTTGGGCCTAAGTGTTCACAAACGTGAAAATACCAATACTTAGCCATTTTTGTCCTCGTATCATTCTTAACATTCCCAATATTTATTCAAATACTAAGCCAAATATTTTTCTCCTAAACTCAAGACTGAAAACTCTTTCTGAATCTTTAGGATTGCACTCAAGCTTCAAGTCTCCATCTCCAATCTTCACTAAGTTCATCTCCAAAGCTAAGGTATGTGGGTTTCTTTCATGGGTTCTGTCACGACCCAACCCAGGGGCCGTGACTAGTGCCGATAGAGCACTCAGACAAACACTAAGCCAAAAACCTGACTATTACAGACAAGAAATCTACATACATAAGCGGGCCGACAAGGTCACCGCTGCGGTACAACCGCCCAACAAACATCTCATACATACGTAATCATATCACAGACGTCATCCCCCACTCACGTGTATCTGCAGACCTCTATACAGACGAATCAAATCATAAGACGGGACAGGGCCCCGTCATACCCTCAAATATATACAAATACGTAAAGTAGATATCAAAACTAAGGTATATACCAACGACTGCTCCTGAGACAAAGGAGCGCTGCAATGGCAAACAGAGATCCTAATGTGGAGGGTCTCTCACCTGTACGTCG
>JAABOM020059318.1:0-12967 GCA_011800125.2 Solanum clarkiae
GAGCTTTGTGTGTCTAGAGCTTATATTTTTGTATTGTATAGTTAGTCGAGGCAGGGCCTATCCTGACCCTTATCAGATAATTTTCCTTATCTAGATGCCTTGTAAACTATGTAAATTAAAGTGTGGTCATGTCTCCTACTTTAGACAATGTGGCCCTAACGGCCTAGCCATATGCATTTCTTTTTAGCTTGTTATTACTGTTTAATTCCTTAAAGGCCTATTGAATGTAGGAATCCCTTATAATTTGTATAGAAAGCGCGTGGATACAGGTTGGTTCTCCTGAGCCTTATCGCCAATGGGTGCCTGTCCGCCTTAACGGGACTTTGGGCGTGACAGCAAACAATCTCCCATCCTTCAAAATTGCAACATCACCCTCAAATAATGCACAAGCTCTTCTTCACTCTAGAAATAAATCAATACATCATTACTAAAAACCTCCACGAATGTAGCTAGGGCATTGGTCAAGTAAAAGACATTACCATAAATTCAAAATATTAGGAAGGACATCGAGAAACTCATTAACCACCAGAACTGACTCAACATGAATGACCTTAGACTTAACACCCCTTAACCCTTACGAGATTGTAAGTGCAACCCTTAGAGATCAATTTGGGCCTCAAGACAAGAAAGGAATCTACCCTTAACTACTATTTTACAACTTTCCCACTCAAGTAAGAACTCCTTAAGGAATTGGAATCTAACTATGCGGGTTCTACAATCAATGGAAGCATGATACGCATGTAATGAGTCCACCCTAAGAATAAACTAAAATCCACCATATCAAGTCCAACAAAATCACAAAACAACACTTTATGCAATAATGACATAGGACAATCCCCTATAGACTTTTCTAGCAACAATAGACCCACCAATCGGGGTAGACACCAAAAAGGTTCACATAACAATTCGGGACACACACATGAAGCTTATTAGCAACAAAAAGAATAATGAAAGAAATAGTGGCACCTGGACTTATCCAAGTATGCACCTCAAAATCAAAAACCTTTAACATATCGGTAGCGACATCAGACACCTCATCTACCCCTTGCCTCCCTTGAAGAGCGTAGAATCGATTATGTTGTGGGTCACTCCCTTGTTGTCCTTCCTGAGCCCTTTGTTCAACATGACCACCTTTACCTTTTTTTCAAGCATATGGATAATTGACTAGCTTGTGACCCTCTTCACCATAACCATAACAAGCATTGGTTTTCCTCAAGCATAGACCGCCATGGTTCCTCCCACTCCTTTGAAACTTGGGGTTAGTTCTCCCATCATTTCCATCTTGACACCTTTGGTTAGACACCCTGTCGATATCCAACCTCTTGTTTGGTGCATTAGAGGTCTTTTGACCTTGGAAGCCACCATCAAATCAATCCCTCTTAGACTCCTTACTTGCTTCCTTCCTAAGCTTTTCCCCTACAAGTTATTCGACATATTTCATGAGTAGTGATAAGCCCATATCACTTACAAGAATCACGGTACGACATTCTTCATTTACCAAGTCGTACAACCCTGACAAAAACTTGTTCGTCCTTGATCTGGGTTCGGTGACTAATTAAGGAGCATACTTGGAGATCTTGTTGAACTTGAGGGCATACTCCCTCATACTCATGGAACCCACATACCTTAAACTTAGGTTTTCTTGATGTAGACTTGAAGGAGACTTGAATCTTGAATGGAGTTCTTGAGATTCGGAATTAAGCTTGGGACACTTGAATTTGGACGAAATATTTGGTTAAGTCTTGTAGTGGGTTTTGAGAGGGTCCTGAGTGATATAGAGTTGAAAAATGTTAAGTATAAGTATTTTCACGCATAAGTGGGCATGGGGCTATGACCCCAATGCCCTTGGGCCAAAATAGAAAAATAGGGGAAAAACAGCACTGGTCCGCCTCTGGTCCACGATGTGGACCCAACACGAAGGCCACTTTTACATAGCTTCGCACCCTTTGCGCGTCGCAGCTAGGGCGCAGATCGCCACTCTTTTTCAAAACTTTTGTGAAAATCATTTTTCTCTAAGGGTCTTCTAAAATCTGGGTTATACCTATTCCCTACTCAATTTCGCCCCCTGTTCAGGAATATGAAGTCAAATTTTTGATATCACGTATGGCTTTTTAGATATATGGAAATTACGATTATGGGCATTTCCGAAGCACTTTTTGGGGCGTTTCACACAAAATGCAAGACCTTTTCCCAGTTGTAGAGGTGGAACACTTACTAAGGGATGGGTCAAATCATGCACTGTTGTTACTAAATGTTGATACTATTAAGGATGATATAGTGAGACATTTCAGATTTCTCAACTTCTGGGTAAAGGAGAAGTCTTTTAAAGAAAATGTGAGGAGACATTGGACAACAGACTTTGAAGGTAATCTTTTTTTAATATATCATCACGAGATGAAAAAAGTCAAAAAGCATTCGCATAATGGAGCAGGGACACTTTTGGAAATATTTTCCAAGAGATTATTACATTGGAGGAGATCACTAAGGTAAGGGAGGAGCACTATGAAATTGCACCAACAGAAGCAAACAGGGCAAAACTTCATAACACATAGGCAGAGCTGCGATTGTAGTTAAGTAGAGAAGAGGATTTTTGGAGGAAAAAAGCAGAATGAAATGGTTTAAAGAGGGGGAAAGAAATAAAAAGTTATTTCACTTTATGGTCAAGGGTAGAAGGGCCAGATTAAGGACCAAACACATTCAGAATGAAGAAGGGGAATGGATGGAACAACAAGAGGATATTACAAAGGCAGCTGAGGAGTTTTATTAAAAAAACAATTCACCATGTACGTAGAATAGGAGGATTATGATATGTTGAAAGAACTACCGTATGTGCTGAATGATCTAATGAATGAGGAGTTGCAAAGGGTACCAACAATAGAAGAAGTCCATGACGATGTATATAATATGGTAAGGTCTTTGTTTAGAGGTGATGAGATATGAAGATTTATTTCACATATAAATCTAGTTCTTCTTCCAAAGAAATTGGTGGTTAATAATTTCTCAGATTTGAGACCCATCTCACTAAGAAATCTCACGGATAAGGTTTTTTCAAGAATTATTCATGAAAGGCTCAAACCTCTGTTGCCATTGTATATTTCAAAGGAACAGATAGGTTTTGTAAAGGGAAGAAGTATTATGGAGATTATTCTTATGGTGCAAGAAATAGTACCTAAAATTAGACAAAGGGGCAGAATTCCAAATATGGTTATTAAGCTAGATATGATGAAGGCCTATGATAGGGTGGAATAGGTATACCTATTAAAGGTGTTGAGGAAGATTGGATTGGGAAAGATTTGTTGATATGATCTATGGCTTGCTTAGCAATAATTGGTACTCATTACTAATTAATGGGCAACTTAGAGGCTTCTTCAAATACTCAAGAGGGGTAAAGCAATGAGATCCCTTGTCCCCTACTTTACTCATTATAGTAGCAAAAGTGCTTTCCAGATTGTTGAACAAATTTTTGAATCTAAAAGAGTTCAAGATATTTGGAATTCCAAGAGGTAGTCCTAAGCAGAATCACCTGACTTTTGCAGATGATATAATCATTTTGTATAAAACGGAAGTGAGAGCCATGCAATTGGTGGCTGAAGTTCTTAAAAAGTATGAAAATACATCGGGGCAGAAGGTGAACAAGGACAAAAGTGCTATTTACATGCACCATAATGTACAACATGGGGATATAGTTGTGGTAGAGGTGACTTTGGATATTATGAGGAAAGATTTTTCTTTTAATTATTTGGGATATCCTATTTTTTATAAAAGGAAACAAAAGCGTTTCTATCAGCAATTGATCAGTCAAATTAGCTCAAGTTGTAAGTGTGGAAAGGCAAGTTATTGTCTTATGGAGGAAGGGCCATCCTGATTAAACATGTACTCCAAAGCATTCCAACAAATTGTCTATCAGTGATGAACCCCCCAACGGGAGTATTGAATCAAATCCAAAAAATGATGGCACAATTTGTTTGAAGTAATTGTATTAGAGGTAAAGGAAGGCACTTGACAAATTGGAGAAATTTTTATGCCTACCAGAGTATGAAGTAGGCCTAGGTTTTAGACTATTGCATGATGTCTCTACATCCCTTTACTATAAGCTATGGTGGAATTTTAGGACTAATAACTCTTTGTTGAGAAAATTCATGCAAAACAAGTATTACAGAAAAAGGAATGTTAATCAAATAATATGAAGCATGGATGTGGAGGTTCACAAGTCTGGAAAAAAATGTTAATGGTCAGGGATCTAATAGAGCACCAAATTGCATGGAAAGTGAAGGGAGGAGGCTCAATGGTTTGGTATGATAATTGGATTGGGTTGGGTGATTCGTACACCATATGTATTGAAGAGTGTCACAACCCAAGCCTAGGGCCTAAATGTGACATGTCGAATGGGGAACCCAAATGGACCTCAAACAAGCCTCTTAGCATATCATTTACATATTCTTCATCGCGGAAGCAAAATAAACAACAAAGAGAGGTATAATGAAAAAGGAAGTAGGACTAAGGGAAATCTTTGATAATCATAAAAGCATAAAGCTCATAGCATAAGTACATCGTAATATCCAACAACAACTTTAACATGGAATAGAGCGGGGGCTAAGACACTCTCCGGGCTCACCCTCGTAGTAATAAGTGTTCAACATAAAGAAGTCTCAAAATAGCAAGAGTAATATAGATAGTCTCCTCGTACTTAAGGACTCACTAAAGCTTGCTTCAAAGCATCTTACTAGCCACGTGGAGGATGATCAAAAGGTTCTTCGGTACTGACATAGTAATATCATATAGGCATAGAGTATGCATTAGCACATTTGGATTTACTAAGTATGCGGGATACAATGCAACAAGACATAGGCCGATCATAGTTAAAATGCATAATTATAAGCAATAGATATATAATCTCAATATGGCATGCATGATTGATGCTCATTATAAAGCATGCTCATAAATCATTCATCTTGCACAATATATAGCATACATGTGTGGGCAGAGACCTCAATGGACATAGACCAAGTAGCTACAACTTGGAATCCAAGGCATGACACCCCCTCGGCAAGGTGGAATGGGCATGACACCCCTCGGCTAGGTGTGGTCTACTTGCCAAGGAAAACAAAATATGATAACATGACTAGATAGATCTACTAGTATAGCAAGGATAATAATCATAACCTATGGTTACACATACTTTAGAGACAAAAGACTTTATATAAGGACCCTTTGAGTTGAGCCCCCATCTTAAGCCTCAATCAGTGCTAAGTCAAATCCCACAGAATACTTGAAATAATCATAACTTATATAACTTGTAAGAAACATGGAAACATGACATGAATAGCTCTAGAAACATGCTTGACCTCTAGTTGTGAGCCTAACTTGAAACATGAGAGCACTTGCTTTAACGTGAAAGGTCACAAGAGATAAAAACCTTGAAATAGGGATTAGCTTGTAACTTGTAAAATCATAGATAATTTTCATGAATTCAATACATACTTGAAAGCCCTTAATCATCATATAGTCATTTGACTTATAAATCATGAAATAGATCATTAATAACTTGAGAATTCTTGACTTAACATTTTATCAAATACTTGGTGGGTTCATGACACTAGTTCAAACTCATACAATTGGAGAGTGAAGTAAGATGAGTAAACTAAATGCAAATCAGCCCACCAACATGTAATAAAACCCGTATATAGGTTACCTTTAAATCCATTACAAAAGCTCATGATAAAGCATAGTTTCATAGCTCAAAACATGCATAGCTCCAATAGATCTAATCAAATCATGGTATATGCTTGAAATTAATAGTCATGCATATTCAATCAATATTTCATAAAACCCCAATATGATTCATGTTCATAATTCATAATAAGATATACCCATAGGTAATACAACTTGAAAACATACAATTTTCATGAAAAGGGAAGGTTAGGTTCCATGGGTGAGAGGGACCCAATGGATGAAACCCATATACCTCATACTGGATCTCTTTGAGATGAGCTTGAACTAAACTTAGAGCGTGAAGTGAATCCTTAAGTTCCAAAGTTAAGTTTGAAATCATTGAATTTGGTACTAAAATATTTGGTTAAGTCTTGAAGAAGTTTTTGTGAGGGTTTTGAGTGATACAAAATTAAAAAATGGCTAAGTATGGATGATTTCATGTTTTAGAGAGCATGAGGCTATGACCCCAATGCCCTTGACCGAAATAGAAAACCAAGGAAAAACTTACACTTTTCTATGTCCTTGGTGCAATGCAGACCCATCGTGCAGGCAACATTTGTACTGCTCCGCACCCCAGGCGCATCGCAGTCTGGGCACAGATAGAGACTATGTTTCAAAAATAAGTGAAAATTATTTTTCACTACGAGTCTTCTAAAATCTAAGTTATACCAATTTCCCACTCAATTTTTCTCCCTGATCGAGAATATGAAGTCATATTTACGATATCGCGTATGAATTTTAAGATATATGAAAATTATGATTATGGGCATTCCGAAGAACATTTCTGGGATGTTTCAAAGAGAATACCTATATGGAAGATTAGTCAACAGTCTTGGAGCTGACAGATCATAGAGAATGGTATATCCAATTATTACAAGAATTATTTCCTCAAGAAATAGTTCAACATATTCTGGACAACATTAAGCCTCCCAAAATAGGAAGAAGAGAAAATAAACCCTACTAGGCACCGGAGGCTAATGAATTATTTTCCATCAAGAGTGCATGGAAGTATAGTAGACACAAGGAGTATAAGAATAAAATCCTTAAATAGATATGGACTAAGAACCTATCATTTAAGATGACATTCTTATTATGGAAACTATGGAAACAAAAGATTTCTGTTGATAACAGTTTAAGGAGATGGGGAATTAAAGGGCCCTCTAGATGTTGGTATTGTTAAGAGGATGCTCAAGAAATATTGACACATGTTTTCCTAAGATCACCCATTGCTAACAGGACCTGGTCCTACTTTTGTTCTTTTGTAGGTGTCAACATGCAATGATTGCCATTAAGGGAGATTATAATGTGGTGGCTGGGAACAAAAGTTAGAAAGGATATCAATCCATATTTAAGAGCCATCCCAGGATTTATAACTTGGGAATTGTGGACAAGAAGAAACAGAAGGAAACATGAAGGGAAATCCACTTCTGGATCAAGGGTGATCAGTAATATCTTTAGAAATATGCAGAGATTGATTCAGATCAGAAGACCCTCATTCCAGGGAATAGGGAATTGGCCATAGATTTGAAGAAGCTAGAGGAATATAGGCCTACACTAAAAGTAGTCAGGATAAAATGGGATTTCCCCCCAAACAACCTGATCAAGTATAACACAGATGGGGCATCTAGGGGTAACCCAGGGGTCAGCTCATACAGATTTTTCCTAAGGGATCACAAGGGAGATATAGTCTATGCAAAATGTAAAGAAATTAAGGACATAACTAACATATGTGCAGAAACCAATGCAATATTAGCAGCTGCAAGCATTGCAAAAAGAGTAACTATAATCAAGTTATCATCCAGACTGATTGTTTGGTGCTTCTAAAGGTGTTAACAGCACAATAGAGAACCATCGTAGCACATTATATAGTTGATAGAGGAGATATAGAAATGTATGCAAAACATAAATCACACTTTTGAGCATATATTGAGGGAAGGGAATCAATTAGCAAACTATTTGGCAAACAGAGCATAAGATAGAGGAGATGCTACATTCACAGACTTCATAAGATTAGACAGAAAAGTAAGGAGAATCATCAATAGTGATAAGTTACAAAGCCTATATTTTAGAGTATTACCATGAAAATGTCAACTCACTTTTGATAGCTGATAGAGAAGGGGATGGAGAAGATGCATCCCTTGACATTGCAAATCCACAGAAGCTTGATTAGAAACGTGGATTAACCTAGGGAGAAAACATAGGCAGAGATCTAGGGTTTCTATGAATGAAACGAAAAGGGAAGGATTAGGAAACCCAACGTTGGATAGTTGTTTATATATGGACTACGTGTTATTTGGATTGGGTCCGAGTTTGGGCCTAGTTATGTTTTGTGTCGTCTTTCTGAACTAGGGTTGGGCCTATTTTCGTATTTTACATGCTTTTTATTAACAAGAAAAATCATATTTTTATTTTATAAAAAAGTGGATTTTGGTACAGTTACTTCTTTGTGGAGGGATATTCGAGGGACTACTCCTAGTCCCTTGTTTTACGGGGGGTTATTTCGTCACGTCTTGCTATTCTCATGGTGAAATTCTTTCATCGGTAAACCAGTTCAATATTACTCTCCTAGGTTACATAATAGGTAATGAAATTTTTCCTATAAATTTTCAAGTAATCATATTCCAAGTAAATCCCAAAAACATCTCAAACTAAATTCATAACCAAAAAAAAAAATCCAAGTAATTTTCTAAGTACTAAAAAATTATGAGTAAATCCTCCAGAAATATATCTCCAATGAAATTTGTATAACCTATTTCCCATATAATAGCGCTAATAAAAATATCCACAAGTACTGATCTGTAAGTAAGTTTACCTAGGGATCTATTTTCATAATATTGATTTATCCAAAAAGTCGTTCAAATAGTCAAATCAAAATTATCAAAATCATGTGAATTTTTTATATACTTTTCATCAGGAATATGTGTCTCTATTAATAGTTGATTACAACTAGAGAATCAATTATAGCTTTTGTCACAACCCAAATCCTAGGGCCTAGATGTGACACGGTGAATAGAGAACCCAAAGGAACCCCAAACAAGCCTCTTAGCATATCATACACACATCCTCGGTCGCGAAAGCAAAATAAACAGCATCAAGAGAGTATAAATAAGGATAAGGGACTAAGGGAAGTATTTAATAATATAAATCATAAAGAGTCAAAGCTCAAAGCATAATTACACTGCTTGTCCAACAACAACTTTAGCATAGACTAGGCGGGGGCCAACACACATTCCGGGCTCACCCTCTTAGTATCAAAGTTCAACATAAAGAGGTAACAAGAGTAAAAGTGCAAAAGCTAGTTTCCCTGAACTTGAGGACTCACCAATAGTTTATCTTCAAGATGTCCAAACTAGCCACGAGGAGGATAATCGTGAAGAGCTCTAGCTCCTACATGGTAATATCATGTAGGCATAGAGTATGCGTTAGTATTTTTGAATGTACTAAGTATGTAGGATGCAATGCAACAAGAGATAGGCAACATAGTCAAAATGTATATATATAGGCAATGAGAAGTATAATGATAATATGGTAGGCATGATCAATGTTTGAGGTAAAACATGCTTAATCATAATCTAGGAACGTAAACTTAATATGGAATATATGTATGCTCGAACCTTACACCAACATATTTTAGATGGGCCACATAGTCACCCACTCACCTTACGGTATAACCTTTTTGTTCAGTATTACCAATACCCCTACCTTATTACATCGTCTTTTCGGTAGGTAGTATAAGAAGTCCCCTAATTTATGATATAATCTTTTAAGTAGGAGCTGTGAGTTATCCTACTTTACGATGTAATCTTTTCAGTAGGAACCATGAATTATACCTTACGACATGGCCTTTTCGATAGGTGTTATATGATGTTCTTACCTTACTATATAATCTTGGTAGGAGCCATGTGTCACGACCCAAGCGTAGGGCCTACATGTGACTGGCAAATGGGTAACCCGAAAGGAACCCAAACAAGTCTCATAGAATATCATTACATATTCTTGGTAGCGGAAGCAATTAAAATGACAATAAGTAATAAGCACAAACAAGGGAATTGGGACTAAGGGTAAACTCCCATATCATAACATCAATAACAAGAGAGTCAAGGCTCATAGCATAGATAGATAACATGTCCAACAATATCTCTACTACATAGATAAGAGCGGGGGCCACAGTAAACAACCAGGCTCACCTTCATAGTGAATACACAAATTAAGGAAAGATAGTTTTAGTACATAGCAAAAGATCATAAGTAACATCCCTGGAATGGAGCACTCACTAACAAGCTTGAGAGACAATCGTACTAGCCATGTGGAGGAGGAGAATGATCAAGTAGTGCACCGATTCCCACATGGTGACATCATGTGGGCATAGAGTATGCATTAGTATGATTCAATGTACTAAGTATGTAGGATGTAATGCAAAAGTGATGGTAACGTAATCGAAATGCATAAGCATAGGCAATGAGTAAATATAGAAATATGGCATGTATGAAAGATGCTCGTAATAAATCATGCTTATAGGGATCATAAAATAAGTGAAAGGGTGACCATTCTTAGTGTAAGCCAAGGCCTACCAACCTTTTGGATAGACGCATGAGGTATGAACCCCTTTATGAGGTTGATGGAGTACAAACCCCCCAATAAGGTTGATGGAGTATAACCCCCCCCAACATGGTTGATGGGTACAAACCTCCAACAAGTTTGATGGCTACAAACTCCCAACAAGGTCACCCGGCCTACCACCCCACAAGCTAGGCGATTGAGGTACCAACCCCTCAACAAGGTTATCCGGGCCTACAACCCCCCCGAGCTAGGTTTAGTCATCCCCAACACTATAGAGATAATATATATATATATATACACACACACACACATACACTCCTTTCATCATCATATACATACATTACTTTTCATCATCATTTAATCATCATTGTATCAATACATAGTCATTCAACTCATAAGACATGCATTGGACCATCAATTCCTCAAGAAATTATAACCGGACATTTTATCAAACACTTAGAGGATGTGTAGTGCTAGTGTAAAACCATGCAATTCAAGAGTGTTATTATGCTAGAAAATTCAATATGAAACCATCAATAGATACTTGGTAATACCCTCAAGTAATATAATCAAATCCCTTCATCAAATCTCACATTAGATATTAGATTCATAGCACGAAACATAGTAAAACAGTCACAATTTCATAAACCCCAACATAGTGTGAGTGATTTTCATAATCAATAAGACCCACTTGTAAATCAACTTTGAATCATGCACTTTTTAGGAAAAGGAAGCTTGGGCATCATGGGTGAAAGGAACCCATGAAAAAAATCCATGTACCTTAGCTTTGGAGAAGAACTTGATGAAGATTGGAGAGGGGGACTTGAAGCTTGAGAAGAAATCGTTAGATCCGGAGAGGATTTTGATACTTGAATTTGGGAGTAGAATATTTGGATAAGTGTTGAAATTAGTATTGGGGAATGTTTAGAATGATATGAGGGTGAAAATGTCTAAGTATAGGTATATTCACGTTTGGGAACACTTAGGCCCAAGACCCAAAAGTCTGGACTGCACAAAAATTAACTAGCCAGAAAATACACAGGTTCATGTCGTAGACCTGTCGCAAAAATCAGATATGTTCATCTGCGCACCCCAGTCGGTCGCGCTAGGAGGCGCAAACCTCAGTGGAAATTTTATTCTTGGAAAAATATAAATTGCTAATCGATTGTTTTTAAATCGGGACTAGACCTATTTTTCACTCAATTTAACCCCTGAACAAGAATATAAAGTCAGATTTTTGGTATTACACACTCAGTTTGAGATATATGAAAATTATGATTTTTGATACTTCAAAGGCACATTTTTAGGTACTTTTTGGGGTCGTTACAATATTTCCCCCTTAGGGACATTCGTCCCCAAATGTCAAAGAGAAGTATATGAGCAATGTAAACATGACAATGATAGAGATACAATAATGCACTTAAATATCATTTTAAAAATCTCATCATAAGTGTAAAATCATCATAAACTTGTTAATTCAAACATGAATGTACGCAATGACATGAGGGCTGAACTTAAGACTTGAGATCATGTAAGGGACTTCGATCAATACCTTAGGCTTGAGTGGAGTGGAAAAGGTAAGGATATCTCTTTTGCATATGTGCCTCAGCCTCCCAAGTAGAACTTTTAACTTGTTGATTCCTCCAAAGGACCTTAACGGAAGCCATCTCTTTGTTTCTCAATCTCTTCACTTGCCTATCCAAAATCTGAACCGAAACCTCTTCATAGGTCAAATAATCTTCAACAACACCCAGAATATCAAGAGGAACAATAAAATTTGGATCACCCACATATTTCCTCAACATAGACACATGAAACACCGGATGAACCAAATCCATTTCTCTAGGAAATTCCAACCCGTAAGCTACCTTGCCGACCCTTCTCATCACTCTTTACTTTTTAAAGGACCCACATATCTTGGACTCAACTTGTCGTTCTTACCAAAATGGACCACACCCTTCATGGGTGACACCTTCAAATAAACCCAATCATCAACTTTGAATTCAAGCTCCCTTCTCCTTACATTGGCATAAGAATTTTGGCGACTTTGGGCCATCTTCAACCTTTCTCTAATCATCCCAACCTTCTCAAGAGCCTCCATAACTAGATCTGGTCCTAAAAAGCCACCTCACCAACCTCAAAGCACCGAACCGGTGATCTGCAATGCCTACAATTAAGAGCCTAAAAAGGATTCATACCGATGATAGAATGATAGTTGTTGTAGGCAAACTCAATCAATGGGAGACGATTATCCCAACTACCTTTAAGCTCCAACACACATGCTTTAAGCATATCCTCAAGGATTTGGATAGTTCCTTTGGCTTGACCATTCATTTAAGGGTGGAAGGTCACAGAAAGCTTAACTTTAGTACCAAGACCCCTTTGGAAGGACCTTCAAAATTGTGAAGTAAATTGAGCACCACTGTCACGCCCCAAAGTCCCGTAGGGCGGACCAACACCCACTGCCGATAAGGCTCGAGAGAACCAACCTGTAACTCTATACGTTCTATACATATAATAAGGGGTTTCTATGTTTGACATGTCTTTAAGCAGATAAACAGTGATAACAAGCCAAAAGTAATGCATATGACTAGGCCGTTGTGGCCACGGTACTTAAGGTACGAGACATGACTTTCACTTTTACTTTACATAGTCTACAAAGCCTCTAAATAAAGAAAAACATCTGAAAAGGGTC